>CM021110.1:153519773-153634300 GCA_007115665.2 Sequoiadendron giganteum
GCAGGGCCGCCCTGAGGTGCCGCGGGTGGGGTCGCCCCGCTACAGGGGTGGGGGAAAGAAAGACAACGAGAAAGAGGAAGAAAAAGAAAGAGAGGGGAGATGAGATTTGGAGACCAAAACAAGTTTCTGATAGGGGGATGAAATTTTTTTTGCAGGATTTTGGTAAAGTGCGGACTCACGAGCGGAGGTCGGAGGCATTGGCATTGTCAATTGAGACGATGAACGGAGCAGAACATGCAACTCTGGAGCGGGTGGGGTTATTGCACTTGGTGCGATTTCTGGAGATGAGGGCTCATCGGGCGATGCTGACCGCCCTGATAGAGAGGTGGAGCTCAGCTACATCGACGTTCCACTTACCGACTGGAGAGATGACGGTGACACTGGAGGATGTGTGGCGTATCCTGAGGCTACCGATAGCAGGACAGTTAGTGTGCGAAGGGGAGTTGAGAGGAGAGCAGTTGGATGAGACCGTTCTGGTGTTGTTTGGGCGCGATGACCTGCCGATACAGAAGGGGGGGTTGGATGTGGACAGATGTCTGGATCTGGGAGTGCCAACGTTACCACTATTTTTATGTTGTTTGATCAGCGAGATTCTATTGCCAGACCAGAGTAGGTGTTTCTGCAGTTTACGGTATATGGGGGTGATTCGACATATTGTCGAGTGGGGGGAGGGGCAGTTCTCGGGGGGGTCATGCATATTGGCTCAGTTATATCGGGATATGCACGTGATTTGCTATCGGGGAGGGCATAGCTTGACACACCGGACGCTACTGCAGGTATGGGGATGGAAACACATCGCGGTGATGAGGCCCTTAGTGATCAGGGGAGGGGATTTGGATGACAGAGAGCCAGTGGCGTGGCAGTACGGGGCAGCTAGGGGTTGTATCCTGCGGTATGAGACACAGGGAGAGGTGGAGCGGTGGTGTGGAGAGGGAGGCAGGAGGAGCTGATGGGGGGGAGGAGATAGAGGTGGTGAGATTGGAGAGTGAGCCAGAGGTGGAGATGCTTTGGGTGGTGGAGGGGAGAGCTGCTCAGCGGGGGATTGGTGTGAGAGTACGACGGAGGCGGGTGCAGGTGAGGGTTGAGCAGGAGGAGGGCAGAGTCTCAGAGTTGCTGGTGGAGGGGAGAGCCAGAGATCCGCAGGATGAGGCAGAGAGGGTGGTGGATGGTAGAGGACAGCCTAGAGAGAGGCTTGAGAGCAGTCGTCAGGGGAGAGTCCAGCCAGTTGAGCAGGAGGGTAGGAGACTGATGAGGGTGGGGAGGAATAGACAGTCATGGAGGATTCGATTGACGTGCCAGACAGAGCCGGTACAGGAGGAGAGAGAGGGAGAGGCGATGGACACAGGTGTACTAGTGATGGAGCCGTTAGCCATAGTACCAGCAGTCGCAGTTGAGGATCCAGTGGTTTTACTGAGAGGGGCCCAGACGAGGATATGGGTGCTAGAGGAGGAGGTGAGGAGGGCGGATACAGAGGTACAAAGGATACAAGATAGAGAGGGTATAGTGTTTGATCGTGTGGTGAGCCGGCTCACGACAGATGTATTGGCTGCAGAGAGAGAGAGATGAGATGCGAACAGAGAAGGAGAGAGCACAGGGGGAGTTGGTTCGGGTGACATGGGACCGAGACAGGCTAGAGGCAGCGATGACAGTTGCGCAGATGCGGGGGCAACCGGAGTCAGCAGGAGGGGGGGAGATGGAGACATTGAGATTGCAGGTGGCAGGATTTCAGGATGAGAGGACGACATTGCAGGAGAGGGCATATATGGCAGAGGCATCTGCAGAGGAGATGAGGGTGAGGTCCGAGGCCACAGAGGTTAGATTGGAGACAGTGCAACGGGAGAGAGAGAGTGCACAGGGATAGGTGCAGGCTCTACAAGGAGAGAGAGAGAGAGTTTACAGGGATAGATGCAGGCACTCCAGGGAGACAGGGACAGTTTATGGAGACAGGTCTAGATTCTGCAGTTTCAGAGAGACGCAGCAGTGGGTCGGGCAGAGAATGCTGAGAGGGATATAGCACAGATGCGGACATGTCGAGGGCCGAGTGATGAGACTGTGCTAGAGACGATGCGTGCAGAGAGGGACAGATCCGCAGAGCAGATACATTTATTGACAGCGGCACAGGAGGCATGGGAGCAGGAGCGACGGGCCATGAGTAGAGAGAGGGATAGGTACAGGCATGAGCGGAATGCCGCTCGGTACCAGGCTGGGCAGAGAGATGACTATACGCAGGAGGTAGCGTATTGGAGGTGCGCGTATGAGCAGGCAGTGCTAGATCCAGCGTAGTGTACAGCGCGGTATGTTAGGCAGACACCTCAGATGCCGACACCATCACAGTCGTTAGGTACACGGACCAGAGGGTACAGTGATTTTCAGCCGGCTCCCTCTCGGTTTGGGACTCCAAGGCGTGAGTCCCAGGGGACTCCGACACACAGGGGGCCAGTACCTGAGTCTCCTCAGAGGTCAGATGTGGGCAGCTCAGGACATGCAAAGGATAGATGACAGGATGCAGGTGTTTTTGACAGGTACCGGATGGTAGTGGAGTGCACCTTATTTTGAGCCTGATATGGAGGTGTATATGTGATGACCATATTTTGGATATGGACAGTGTATTATTATGATGATGATATGTGATGGTTCCATTGATAGTATGTCACACATTTTGGTGATGGATGGTATGCTTATGGTAGTTTATGTGATGTTCCTATGATAGTATGTCACACATTTTGGTGATGGATGGTATGCTTATGGTAGTTTATGTGATGTTCCTATGATAGTATGTATGTTATGCATATGTATATGATGTTTTATGGGATGTTGATGTTTTACTTATGCATGTGTGATTGTGTTAAATGATTTATGAATGGTAATGCAATTGTGTTAACGAGGTGAGTAATGAATTGATGTGAATGCAAATGGATAAATGAATGGATGTATGAATGTTAATGAACTTAATGCAAATGGATGGATGAATGGATGTATGGATGTTAATGAACTTATGTTTAATGTAAATGGATAAATGAATGGATGTAGGGATGTTAATGAACTTATGTTTAATGTAAATGGATAAATGAATGGATGTAGGGATGTTAATGTATGAATGTTAATGAACTTAATGAATGGATGTATGGATGTTAATGAACTTAATGAATTTAATGCAAATGGATAAATGAATGGAGGTAAATGGATGTATGGATGTTAATGTATGAATGTTAATGAACTTAATGAATTTAATGCAAAGGGATAAATGAATGGATGTAAATGGAAAAATGGACCTAATGATCGTGGACATAAGTGTCAATGGGTAGATGGTAGGTGTAGGATGTGGGGGGTGTAGTACCTGTCAAAGACTGTAAGGATCCCGAGAAGAAAAGTTAGAAAAAGTGAATGAGAGTTTGCACAACCAAAAGCATAAGTCATAGACGTAGGGGCAATCATAGGATGAAGAGGGAATATGCAACATGAGATGAAATGCAACATGAATGCAATTTGCCATCTTTTAGAGCACTGATTTTTGCTATAGCATAAGACATCGGACGTCAGGGTATGCAAACCAAGACGAATTAATGTCAAACGCAGAAAACAAACACGACAAACAAGAAGGATATCCCAATACCCCAAAGTCGCGATGATGTTGGTCGGGCTAGGCATTGGAATAACCACAAGCACAAAGAGATGCCCCCACATAACACGAGGTCCGAAAAGAATCCCGGTGGGTACCATGTGGGGCATCCCAGCAGACAAAAACAAAAGTCAAGAGATGTCCTTATGGTAACTAGGCAAAACACACCATAATATGAAGGATCATGGCGATCTTGACTAGTGATTATAGGGATCTCAAATGATAAACAAAATCGAAAAGTACCAAAAGATGGTAATCAATTACAAGCGTCCTTTGCCATAAGATCCCAGGGATGGATGGGGTTGATGTGGTCTGTTAGGAAGGATGCATCTTGTTAAGACCGATGATGGATACTAAGCTAAAGTGACCTAGATGACGCAGGATAATTGCCATTGGATAGATTTCTTGATACGAGGAGACCTTGTTTGTGAAGAATCAGCGACGATAAGGACATACCTGACAACGAGAGGACGAGACACAACCTAAAGACCTAGGGGCTCGAGGGTTGATCAAAGATCAACCTTGCCTACGTGAAAGCGCAGAGCCCTCGTAGTTCATGATAAAAGAGTGGAAAGGGGACTGATGGAAACCGATGGAAGACCAAGACAGACACAAGCCCCGGGGGCAGATCAAAAGATCAACCTTGACTACGTGCAAGCGCAGGGGCAACGTAGTTCGGATATGACAAAAGATTGAAGATGGATAAGATCGAAAAGTGGACCATGAGGACAGGTGATGAAGGACAAAATGCCTCAGGGGCTGATCCAAAGATTAGCCTTGCCTACGTGCAAGCGCAGAGGCGTCGTAGTTCAAGTGGGGATGATGAGAAAAGTGGAAAGAGGGTGATGATGACAAAATATGGGGGATTAAGACACGAAGAAGCCCCGGGGGCAGATCAAAAGATCAACCTTGCCTACGTGCACGCGCAGGGGAAACGTAGTTCCGAAGGGGACACAGTGAGACCAAGAAGAGATGTCACAAGCTCAGATTAGGATAATAAGCTCAAGGTGTTGGATAGCAGATGATAGTCATCCAATGCTCAACCAAAATATACCAAGCGACAAGGTGATGCAAGCAGATGGGAGGATATGGGGATTGAGGAATCGGTGGGCAAGCCATAGAGTAACCAGGACGCTCGATAGATAATGATTCAGCCCTATACGAGAGGCGCCCGTTGCCAGGTTTTCACCAATCGTATGTATCCAAGGTGCCACGCAGGGGTGGTTTTCACCATAGGACGAATTATTTCTCTTTACTATTTTGAATTTTTGGATTTTTTAATTTTTTTGTATTTTTGACTTTTACCAGGAAGGATACCCCAGCTGATCTAAGTGTAGAACTTCTTCAGATGCATGATGTTGATGGGTTCCTCCAAAGGCTCACCTTCAGGGGTGGAGAGCCTGTAGACACCAGAACCATACTTGGAGGTGATGACATAAGGGCCCAACCAGTTTGCTTCAAACTTACCTTTCTTCTCTCGATCTTGCTGATTCCGCTAATTTTCTTTTAGGACTAAATCACCAATCTCGAATTGGCGAGGGCGGACTTTCTTATTGTAGCTCCTTTTGAGTTGATGTTGATAAGCTTGTAGATGGGTATAAGCCTTGACTCTCTTTTCATCGAGCAATTCCAATTGTGCCAAGTGTGCCACCCGAGTGTCTTCATCAGTGATGAGATTCTTGAGGGAGATGCGGAGTGAAGGGATTTCAACTTCGATTGGCAAGATAGCCTCAGCGCCATAGACAAGAAAATATGGAGTGGCTCCAGTAGGGGTGCGGATGGATGTACGGTAGGCCCAAAGAGCAGGATGGATATGGAGGTGCCAATCGCGACCAGTGCTATTGACCATCTTCTTAATGATTTTGATCAATGTTTTATTTGCTGCTTCTGCCTGTCCATTACCTTGGGGGTAATAGGGAGTGGACCAACGATGTTGGATATGATATGTGTCACAAAGGGATTTCATGCACTTATTTTTGAAGGGTTTTCCGTTTTCGGTGATGATGGCTAAGGGGATACCATACCTGCAGAGAATATGATAGAGGATGAACTTAGAGATCTGAACACCAGTGATTTGAGTGAGTGGAATGGCTTCCACCCACTTGGTGAAGTATTCAGTGGCTGTGATGATAAAGGTGTGACCATCTAAAGATGGAGGGTAGATCTTGCCAATCAAGTCGAAACCCCATTGTGAAAATGGCCAAGGTGTCGTGATGGGTTGGAGATCTTGCACTGGAGCATGAATCAGATCTGCGTGTTGTTGGCACGGAAGACACTTTTTGACATATTCACAAGCATCATGTTCCATTGTGGGCCAGTAATATCCTTCTCTGAGAATCCATTTGGCTAGGGCCATACCATTAGAATGGGCCCCACAAATACCGCTATGCACTTTTGTTAATGTTGTGCGAGCCTCAGTTTCGTCTAGACAACGGAGGAGAGTCCCATCATACCCACGTCGATAAAGTGTATCGCCAATAAGGGTATAACAAGCTGTGCGTTAGATAAATGATTTACGTTGGTTTCGTGTGAGATCAGGCGGGAGGATGTTGTCATGAATGTAGGTGTAAATGTCATGGTACCATGGGGATTTAGGGCCTACAATAGCACACACCATGTCATTTTCAGGGATATCGTATGCTGGGATCAAGAGTTGCTCAACTAGGAACTGACAATTTGTGCAATCTTTCGGCATGTCGAGGAGAGAACCAATGGTAGCCATAGCATCTGCTGCCTTATTCTGGAGCCTCGGGATCTGTTCAAATTGGATGGTAGTGAAATATTTTTTGAAGTCATCCACCATGCGTTTGTAAGGCAACAACTTTTCATCTTTTGTCAGAAACTCATTGTTGACCTGTTTTATGACTAACTGGGAGTCACCAAAAACTTGCAAGTGGGTGATGTGCCATTGAACTGCAATTCTGAGGCCGGTGAGAAGGGCCTCATATTCAGAGATGTTGTTGGTGCAAGGAAAAGCTAGTCTGAATGATTTTGGTATGTAGTTGCCTTGGGGAGTGATAAGCAAGATTCCTGCCCCCGATCCATTATGGGTGTGTGATCCATCAAAGTACAATGTCCAGGTGGTGGTTTCTGAGACTGCAAATACTCCTTCATCTGGGAATTCAGTTTCTATGGGATAAGCGTCCACTAATGGGGCATCTGCCAACTGATCAGCTATTATTTGTCCTTTAATGGCTTTTCTATCCACATATTCTATATCAAACTCACTGAGGAGCATGATCCATTTAGCCATTCGACCAGTCAGGGCTGTCTTGGATAGCAGGTACTTGAAGGGGTCGACTTTAGATATTAATTTTATAGGATGGCTTAGCATATAGTGGCGTAGCTTTTGTGTGCTGAAAACTACAGCAAGACAGGGCTTTTCCATTGGTGAATAGTTGAGTTCATACCCGACCAGGGTGCGACTGATGTAATAGATTGCCCGTTCCTTTGAAGATTCATCATGTTGTGCCAATAATGCCCCCAATGCTACTGACGTGGCCGATATGTACAACAGGAGGGGTTTGCCAGGGATAGGTGGCATCAAGATCGGCGGGTGGGCCAAATATCCTTTGAGCATGTCGAAACCCAACTGACACTGTTGATTCCACTTGAAGCTGGTGTCTTTCTTGAGAAGGTGGGCGAAGGACTGACATTTATCTGCAAGTTGGGCTATAAAGCGGTGGATGGATTGTAGTTTCCCTTGGAGACTCCTTAATTGTTTCAAGTTTCTTGGAGGAGGCATATCCATGATAGCTTTCACCTTAGCTGGGTCAACCTCGATGCCTCTGCGGGACACTATGAAGCCCAAGAGTTTCCCTGATGTGACACCAAATACACACTTTTTTGGATTTAATCGAAGCTTGTATTGTTCTAAGCGTTCAAAGATCCGTTTCAAAATGGTAGGGTGTTCTTCCCTGGTTCCATATTTTGCCAGTAGGTCATCGACATAGTCTTCCATGATGATGTGAATGAGGTCATGGAATATAACTATCATTTCCCATTGATATGTTGCCCCTGCATTTTTGAGACCAAAGGGCATGACATTATAACAGAACGTACCCCAAGGTGTTGTAAAAGCGGTTTTATGTTGATCGTCAGGGGCAATCCGGATCTGATTATAGGCAGAGAAGCCATCCATGAGGGATAGCATCTCGTGTCCCGCAGTGATGTCGACTAACATGTCAATGTTAGACAAGGGGAAGTCGTCTTTTGGGCAAGCTTTGTTGAGATCCCGGAAATCTGTACAAATCCTAATGTCTCCATTGGGTTTAGCAACAGGTACAATATTAGAGATCCAATCAGAGTAGTCAATAGGCCTGATAAAACCAGCATCCAGTAACTTTTCCAGTTCTTTCTTAACCAATAATGCCACTTGTGGGTGCATTTTTCGGAGCTTCTGCTTGACAGGTTTAGTTTCTGGACGGACATCCAAATGGTGGACAATAAGATTAGGATCTAAGCCAGGCATATCAGAGTAAGCCCATGCAAAGTTGATGATCCCTTCATGGAGAATTCAGACAATGGTGGTGTACTCTGCTTCAGATAAAGATTTAGCCACATAGGTTATTCTTGGAATCTCTGCTGTCCCCAGGTTCACCTCTTGTGTTTCTTCAATGAGAATCGAAGATTGCTCGGATAGTCATGTTCCTACAAGGGGAAGATGAATGTCCCCATCTTTCAGTGCCGTATCAAGGTTTTCACTATCAGATACATCCTTTGTTTTTACTTTTTCATAGTCAAAAAGCGCCTCGGTGAGGTTTTCACTTGATGACCCATTCTTCTTTTGTTTCTTTTTGCTTTTGCGATTAGGGCGTTCATCTTCCCCCAATCCCATTAGATGTACATAGGTATCTTCTGAGGGAAAAGTGCTAACTGGTGTGCTATCTTGTAGGTCATGATCAATAAGCTCAGGATGTTTAAGGGATAAAGTTATGGTACAAACGGATAAGCATTCAAATATGGCGGGGAGGTCAATGTGATTCAAATTGTCGTATGCGTGTATGATGGATTCCTCCTCCGGTATGTCTTCAAGGGAACTGTTGTCAACACTAACATTGTTAGAGGTGTTAGCGGATGTTGTAAGACCCTTCTATTTGGTATCATAGCCCAAGGCCAAATTCCTTGGTCGGATGGTAGTTGCTTTGATGGGCAGACGTCTTCCTTGCTCCTCTGCACCAAGGCCTCCGCCTTGGTAATGGAAATTTTTGATGAATTTGGAGGCATGTGGATAGGCTTCGTGAAAGTATTCAATAAGGGGCCGTGGTGGTTCAGGCTCTTCCCAATAAACCCATTGACTGATATCATCATCCATTAGATCCTGGAGGGATCCCAAATTATTGAATGTTGTGGACCCCACGTTCTTGGAAGTGAGGGTAAGCGTCTTTTCTTCTAGTTTTGGCAATGGTAGAGTCGGTTGCCCATATGTGCGGGGAGAAGGTGGCATGGTTGCCACATTGAGTGCGGTGTGCATTTCGTATTCACCACATCCCTTATCTATGATTTGGACCTTGGTGACGGTGGAAGGAGGTGTGGATGATGGTGGAGATGATGTGTTCAGAGTATTGGTGGATGGGATAGGATCGGATGTCGATGGTGCCCCCATTTCAACCCCTGGGCAGTAATGTGAATGTGGAAAAGAGGCCTCCAAGGCGCGACAATATTCAAAGGGTTGAGCATCGGCTTGTATGGTGACTTCTATTCCTTGAAATGGGAATTTTAGGCATTGGTGATAAGTGGATGGTACGACTTGCATAGAGTGAATCCATGGACAGCCAAGAAGGATGTTGTATGGGAGTTCAAGGTCCAAAACATGGCACATAGTGTATTGTACAATGGGGCCCACTTGTATAGGGAGGCAAATAATGCCTTCAGAATCTCGCTCTGCATTATCATAAGCTTTGATGGTGATCACTTGATTTCTCAGATCAACTTGGGTGTATCCGACCTGTTGTATAAACTTTAACGTACATAGATTTAGGGCTGAACCATTATCTACTAATACCCTTTTTACTTTTTGACAGTTGACACCAACCTTGAGATGGAGGGGGCGGTTGTGGTTTGAATCGAGATGCGGCATGTCCTTTTGGCTAAAGGCTAGCTGATAGGTCGATGAAAGATTGCCTACCAATGCTTGAAATTGGGTAGGGTCAATATTATCAGGTACTTGTGTGTTTTGCAAAGCCTTAGTTAGGATATCTTGATGTATGGGAGATGACTTGAGCAAATCCAAAATGGATATTTGGGCTGTAGTTTTACCTAGATGGTCTAGGATATTATACTGGGAATTGGTGGATGGTCGTTGGGTGGATGGAGATGCTGCTGGGATTGTGATGCGGTTTCACCGAGTAGTAACAACACATTGTGGATTTTTTCCCTTAACATGTATCATGGATACACGGGGTTCCACTTGTTCTACATATGAAACCACACCTTGATAATTGTATGGTACATTTTTGTAGTTGATATTATTGGTACTGTTCTCTGGCTGGTTGTTATTGCTAGGTCTAGGATTTGAGTTGGACGTACTAGGACCCTGATTATGATTAGGAAAGGCATTTTGGTATATTTGTAATTGAGCATTGGATGAAGATGCTGCGTTAGCATCTACATGTATTTCGCGTCGATCAATGAGACCTTGGATGTAGGTTTTTAAGCCTTAACATTTATCCAAGGTATGTCCCTTAATTTTGTGGAATTTGCAGTATTCATTGTCTTTAAACCAAGCAGGCTTGGGTTTAGACGTATCGAGGGGTTTGGTGACAGGGTATGTTATGGGGTACTTGGCTTGAAGAAGCTTATTAAACTCTGTGCTAAGGGGTTCCCCCAACTGAGTGAATTGTCGTTTATTCCCACCTTGGTTATTTTGATTAGCTTGTTGTCGTGGTGCTCCATGGGGAACGGCTATGGCGTTTTGAATGGACGGTTGTTGCTGGGAAGGATATCTTTGTGTGGTGTTGGCCACTTGGACGTGTTCAGTGTCAGTGACACCATCATTGACGGTATTTTTGTTTATATTCCAAAAACAAGGTTTATCCTCGAAGGACTTCTCTCTCGGAATTGAAATGTTTGACTTGTCCTCTTGCGACAAGAGCTCGTTCTAAGATGGGGCCTTTCTCCACAAGTCCCGCAAAAGTAGTGATGCAATGGAGTTGGAAATTGTGCACCATATCTGGGTGAGAGTTTTCGATAAACAACGTTACCATGTATTTTTCTGTTGGTGGGGATTTCATCCTGCTAGCCAAGGCACGCCATCTTTGCAAGTAGCTTGCAAAGGTCTCTCCATCACGTTGTTTTTCTTTGAGGAGATCAAGTTTGTCAATATCTTTCTCTAAGTTAAAAGAGAAGTGTGTGACAAACTGTTCAGATAGCTGTGCAAAGGTCTTGATAGATCCCTTTTCCAGACCCATAAACTAGTTGAGGGCAACCCCTTGCAGACTTTTAGGGAAAATTCGGATGAGGTAATTGTCATTGTGAATGACTTCTTGGTAATGAGCGTAAAACTCTTGAAGGTGAGCTCTAGGATCCTTGGTTCCTTTGTATTTGTCAAATTTGGGTATCTCGAAATGTTTAGGAAAAGGAATCAAGGAAATGGAGGGATCAAATGGATAAGGGCATATGTCCTCAAACTTGAAAGATTGTTTTCCCGTTCCAGCTTGTAAGTCCTTTAATGTGGCTTTTACTTCTTCCAAGTCTTTGTTGACGGGAGTCAAAGTGGATTGAGTGTATGGATAATGTTGTGGGTATGATGGGGATGGCCCTCCCATTGTTGGATCATAAATGGACTGATTCGGGTATGAAGGTATTGGTTGATTGTAAGAAGGTTGATGGTGGGATGATTGGTTGTGTTGAGTGGGAGCCACTTGTTGTTGATAGTAAGACACAAGAGTGGGGGCCTGTTGCTGCATAGTATTTTGATAATGCGTGGTGGTAGGGCCTCTTTGTTGGTGTGATGATGTTTGTTGATAATAGGGAGTGTAAGGTGCCCCATGTTGGTGAGCTGGTTGTTGTTGAAAATAGGGTGGGTAGGATTGGTTTTGTTGTGCAATGGTGGTTTGTTGCATGGCATATGGGTTTAACGTTTGTTGATGGGGATTGTGTTGAGGTTGTGTAGGGTTGGCGTAAGGTGGCGCTTGGGTACGTGTTTGGTTTTGCACATTCTGAGGAGGGTTTGTATGGGATGGAATAGTGTATGTGCTAGAGGGATGATAAAGGTATTTGGTGAGTGGGTTATGGTGTGTTTGCGTAGGGATGTGCACATGTTGTTGTGGAGGTTGTTGTTCTTGTTGATGAGGTGGATGAGGTAAGACTTGTTGTTGTTGAGGCGGGTGAGATGGGATGTATTGTTGTTGTTGTGATGGGTTAGATGGGATGTGTTGTTGTTGTTGTGATGGGTTAGGTGGGATGTGTTGTTGTTGTTGAGATGTATGTTGCACCACTTGATGTGGTGGTTGTGTGAGAACGGAAGGATGTTGCGGATGTTGTTGATGTAAGGATTGAGATGAAGCTATTGTAGTAGCAACATATTGTGGTGGTGCTGGTGGTGTGGTGGACTGGTGTGGGTTATTTGGAGGTTGTTGAAATGCAGGCGGTAGTGTGTTGGTAAGTGGAGGTGTGCCCCCAATATTAGAATATGGGGGAGGAAGCGGCGGAGCAGACGGGATGTATGACGGCATGCCATAGATGTGGGGGTCATTAGGATTAGGTGGTGGAATGGTAGATGTTGTGGTTGGAAGGCGAGGATATTCTTGGACTTGATGGATGATAGCATTTCCAAGTTCGGGGTGGTACCAATTTTCAGTGGGTGCACCCTCAGGAACATAGGAGCTTTCTAGAACATTTTGTGAGGTTTACGGGTCGACAAATGGGGGAAGGCCATATTGTGATGTATCAAAACCGGATGGTGGTTTGAATCCCTTCATGAGTAAGGTGGCAAGGATCTTATCCCCACGTTCGTTTAAGAGGCGATCCGTCATTTGGACATTGGCAGGATTATTGAGATATTCATCCACAGTGACTTCAGGTTGATTGACCATGTTTTCGTCACTAGGCGGTGTGGTATTCTAGATGTCAGTGTTTGATTGGGATGAAATGCCATTATGGGGATCATGTGGAATGTTATTAGGATCTTGAGGGGCATTTGGTTGGGAACCTTGTGTTTTTTGGTCTGCCATTTGCTTTTTTGTTTGTGAGCGGGTTTGAACAGGCATGAACGTGCAAAATGACTAAGTAGTTTCAAGATTCAACTTCTAGATGATGACTTAGACAATGATGCTGATTGGTGTTCGCTTGATGATGTATCACTATTGATGCTTGGATAATGATGTATCAACTTGATGAGATTGGATGATGATTGGATTTGATTTGGGTCAAGTGATGACGTATCACTTGACGATTGGATTTGATTTGGGTCAAGTGATGATGTATCACTTGATGATTGGATGATGATTGGATTTGGTGATTGGATTGGATTGGACCAAGTGATGATGTATCACTTGATAGTTGGATGATGATTGGATTTGGTGATTGGGTGGTGATTGGATTAAATGATGATTCGGATTGATGATTGGATGATGAAAGGGATCCTAAAACCTGATTTGGAGATCACCCTAGGTGACTTGTAACGTTGGTTGATCGGATTAAATCAATGATTATGACGCCTAATCCACCTTGAGATGGAAGGGGATTGATTTGGGCCAATGATGTTGACTTACAACACAAATCCGTTTCAAGATAGGAGCGGATTGATTAGGTTGAAGACAAGGATTGATTATGTAGGATAATGATCAATTTAACGCCTTGGTCAATTTGGGAGAATAACTCCTAAAACAAGGTTTTAATGGACACAAAGGGGAGATATGTTGTTGAAGATGTTTAGGTCTTGTGATAAGGCGGATGTTCCAAATGGTGGAATGGTCAATGCGAATGTGGCAAATGGACGTTTTTGGAGGGGTTAAATGGAGGTTTGGAATGATCAAATGGGTGTTTGAATTGGTCAAATGGAGGTTTCGGGGATTCAAATGGAGATTCAAAATGATCAAACGGGTG
This sequence comes from Sequoiadendron giganteum, assembly GCA_007115665.2. NCBI lineage: Eukaryota > Viridiplantae > Streptophyta > Pinopsida > Cupressales > Cupressaceae > Sequoiadendron > Sequoiadendron giganteum. The sequence goes on from CM021110.1 coordinate 153,533,440, forward strand.
AAACTGTCTGTTCAAGGGGGCGTATTCACACTTCTGCAAAAAATGGCTGAAACAGAGGGCAAGGTCGCCCCTCTGCAAAAAATGGCTGAAACAGAGGGCAAGGTCACCCCTCTGCAGAAAATGGCCGAAAACAGAGGGCAAGGTCGCCCCTCTGCAGTGAAAACCTGAACTTGGGTTGTATAAGGGATTTTGGCAAGGACTTAAAATGGTTTAATGACAACTTGACTTACCAAAATTTACTGATTCTTCACAAAAAGACACTTTGGACAAGCACAATCCTATGATTAATGTTTTAACGGGTATGGCCGGCAAAGGTCTTACTCTAGGATGAACAAGGTTTCTAGGGAGTCCTTGATATACGCTCGGTACGTGAGGCACAACCGTGAACAACAGTCCATCACAAGCGTGAGTCAGGAGCCCCAGCGAGATACTGAAAGGCTCGGACCAACTCTTTACGTCTAGCTAGGTATCACCCTAGCTTCAACGTTCCGCCAATTACGACGTAACTGGATTGAGGTACAACTTTTGCTCTCCCCCCTTTATATACCCCGCCGGTACGCATGGTTGGGATCATCCCTTGGGGTGATGAAATCCCCAAGCAGGTCCCGCTAAGAAGATGACACTAATTGTTTCCAACTACCTCCTTCGGATCCGCACAACGTGCAAAGGAAGAAGGTGAAAAAAAATAATGCCCCCTTAGGGTAAAATAAGTAAAATAGACACAACAAACAAAAAATATTACTTTCCCCTACTTATACTAAGTACCTAGATAAAGTAGCAAAGAAAGACTTTTAAAAATCAGAATAAAAAGGAAGGTCCTGCAAGGAAATGTTAGTTGTTTATCTTCTTGCCCTTCTTTGTGATGTGCAGCAAATCTGACTTCACTCACCACCAAACAAGATTAGAGGATTAGTGCATGAAATAACAAAAACAAGAAGACAAACACAAAATTCAAGTGCCCCTTTTTACCCTCTCGAATGTGCTGTTAAGGACAAGTTCGCCCCTCTGTAGAAAACAGTCAATCAGTAAAGGGCAGGGTCGCCCTTCTGCAAAAAATAGTCAAAAGGGCAAGGTCACCCCTCTGCAGAAAACAGTCAAAAAGGGCAAGGTCGCCCCTCTGCAAAAAATAATCAAAAAAGGCAAGGTCGCCCCTCTGCAGAAAACAGTCAATCAGTAAAGGGCAGGGTCGCCCTTTTGCAGAAAACAGTCAAAAGGGCAAGGTCGCCCCTCTGCAGAAAATAGTCAAAAGGGCAAGGTCGCCCCTCTACAGAAAATAGTCAAAAAGGGCAAGGTCACCCCTCTGCAGAAAATAGTCAGAAAAACAAACTGAAAGGGCAGGATCGCCCCTCTGCAAAAAACAGTCAGAAATAGTTAAAGGCAGGTTCGCCCCTCTGTAGAAAATAGTCGAAAATAGAAAAGGGCAGGGTCGCCCCTCTGTAGAAAACAGTCAGAAACAGAGGGCAAGGTCGCCCCTCTGCAGCGTCCGGGAGGGCAAGTTCGCCCCTCTGCGACTTGAATTTGCAACAAGCAAACTACAAAAAACCTGAAAGAAAGAGACCCCCTTGTGGGCCCCACCGGGTGTGCCAAAAATGTGATCTTAATAAAATGCTGCTTCCTAAATGTGAGATGTTAGATAAAACTAATAGTGCAATAAAGAGAAACAACAAGATAATAGGGCACCTCAATGATTAGCCTAAGAAGATGAAAAATATGAAAGCAAGATAAACAAATAAATTGTTGTTATACCTTCATGTTGTTGCTTCCTTGGTTGGCCCTTGATGTTGAAGTCTTGTGTGTTCCTTGGATGGCAATGAAAATGAAGTGGATGCAAGATGAATTGATGCAATATGGATGCTAAAATAGATGAGAGATTGAATGGAAATTTTGCAAGAGTTTATTTGCAAAAGACTTGATCCCCCAAAATGAAAGAATTGAAGGGGTATTTATAGGCCAAATTGAATTCTCTAGAGAATTCAACGGTTGGGATTGATCCAACAAAGATCAAGATGAAGGGCTATGGTGAGTTGAGGACTCACAAGCCCTCACATCTTGACATGTGGAAGGTGAGATGTCCTAAGGTGGAGTGATGTGGAAATGAGGTGGAAGAGAAGGATAAGAGGTGGAAGGGAAGTACATGAGGTGGATGAAGGACAAGTACCTTTGAGGTACCTTGGGGAATGAGAAGATTTCCTCAAAAAGGAACTTCTTGTCCCCAAATGAGGATGAAAGAGACTTTTGAGAAATTTTAGAATTCCTCAAAAATCTCCATGGGAAAAGGGGAAATGTGGGAAGAATAAATGTAAATTAAAAATTTACATTTAATGGAAGATTCATTGGATAAAAGGAGATCTCCAAAAAGCTGGAGATTTGTCACATGTGGGAGATGTGACAAGTCCAAGGTTCTAGAAGCTCTTGGCACATGTGAAGTGACAAGGCAAGGCTTCTAGAATCTTGCATGGGGATGGGAAAGACCTTGGAAGGATAAAAATGAATTAAAAATTCACATGGGGAAGAGAGGAACTTTGGTAGAATAAATGTGAATTAAAAAATTCACATGGGGAAGGGAGTCCATATCAAAAATGGTAAGTGGGAAGGTTGACCAAAAAAGGTAAGCCAAATGTGGCTAATGATTCTGATTAAGGTTGCGCAAACACATGATCAAGGTAATTAATGGGAGATTAGAGGCAAGTGGGAGATTATGGAGGATGTGACATTTAATCAAGATTAAGTAGTGCACATCTTAATCACAGATTAATTAATTTAATCTGGATTAGAAGAGGGTTATGGAGAATGTGACAAGGAGAGAGAAAAGAGGAATTAAAAATTGATTTTAATTCAAATGGATTAAAAGACTAAATTAAATAATTTGTCATATTTATTTAATTTAGAGAAGAACAGGGTGTAAGGTAAAGTATTTAATTTATTTAATTAGATACTTTAGGAACCTTAGGCAGAAAATGAAATAATGATTAAATGAATTATTTAATCACCGTTAATGGAATAGATGAATATAATAGACGATTTTGATCATATGGAAGTGATCAAATTTGGATGTCTACAGTAACCAAGCCCATTTTCCTTCGTTCCTTGCTGCCTTTACTTTTTCCCACTCTTTACGCTTTTCTTCTTGTTGTACTATTGTTAAGTCCTCGTCAATGTATATTTGCATACCTTTAAGGAACTTCTTGTTCCTTAGCAACCTGTTCTTATCTTCAATGTTTGCCAAAGTGACCCTTACATGCCTACTCTTGCCATCTTTCACCCATTTTCCAATTCTGTTTGCTTGCTGACTGACTCATGTCCATTGTAACTCGTCCTTGAAAAAATATTTTGCTAGCTCTTTTGTGGTTTCTTTCTCCCCATAGTCCTTTAGCCCTTTAATAATGAAATTCACAACCTTGACATTTTTGTCATTCTCTTTTCTTATCTGCCTTCGAACTTGCTTTTCTATGAGGTCCCTGTGTGTGTCCAAAGGACCCTTCATTACATGATCCCAACTATAATAAAATCTTAATTTGGATCAATTGTATAGAGGTTAGAACTCAATCTTAATTTAGATAATGTCATTGAACTAACATGTTATATGTGCAATTTAAGGCAATAATAAAATCAAATATATGATGTTCAATTTATGTATAATCAAACATTTGAAATTTCCACATCAAATCAAGAGTTGTTCTTTTGTACAATTTGTAAATAAATGAACAAAGCAAACAAATATAGCTCTACACATTATATGCCATTTTTCAAATCAATATCAAGTACACAAAGAAATTAGTTGGACATATTATAGTGGTATCAGAGTCATGAATCCTATCGGCCTGTTGGTGCTTAATTTTCTGTTGTAGATTTCAGTATTACATGTTAGTGATCTAACACTTGTATGTGAGTTTAAAAGGTAACAATTGATGCAAAAATACATTTTGTATGCATTTGAGTGAAAGAACTTGCATCCATTAAATGTTAGTTTCAACAACTATATATTGATTTCAACAAATTGCATGATAGTGTTAAGTGGTTATATTGTTTAGTAGTTTAACAATTTCAAGTTTTGGGTTTTAGAGGGATTGATAATTTATGAAATTATTACAGCCAGTGATTCATGGTATTATTCAGTGATGAAGCTTTGGGGAAGAAGCTTTATAGAGAAGGTAAGAAACTTGAGTCACTATCTTAATCAAAGGATGATCTATTTTTCATTTTGGAAGAATAAGAGAAGTATTTAATTATGGTTGACCAATCACCTTCTAAGACAATGTAATTTACAATAATTCCATTCGTAACTTCTTTGAGAAAAATAGGGTTGTTGAGATACCAATACAAAGATGTGAGACTTACAATCGCTTCTTGCATTAATCAAATTATAAGAATAAAAAAACTTGATATTCCATACAATGATGACATAATGAAGGAGATATTTCAATTGACCATGGAAAGTGTCCAAGGATTTGGTGATATCAGAAGTCGTTTTGTGAAGAGGGTTATAATTTTAGAAATTCTTGCAAAGGCTAGGTCTTATGTGGAGATGCTTGACCTTGAATGCGATGATCTAATTCTAGAAATGTTTAATTATTTCTTTACAACTATCATAAAGTATCATACAAAAAATGTAATAACAATGCAAATTTTTATGTCTTCTATCTTGAAGGAGAGTCATGATATCTCCCAACAACTCTTATCTATTCTATTGGTTGTTTTGAAGAAGGAGCATGATATTTCCCTTGTTGCATATGAGTTGGTTGAAATGTTGTTAAAAAATGTCAATAGAAGTTGAAACCATATTTAACAGATTAGAGATTAACTTCTAGTGACCCACAAATTATATACACTTAGAATGTGAGCAAAAACAAACTCAAAAAAGGATAATCGTTGTTTCACATGCATAGAATCATGAGCACCAAGCCACAAATGTTGGAGCAAAGAAGAAAAATATGATGTAGATCAAGATAAGAAGGTGATGGATACCTTCATACCACAAGCAAAAGAATCCTTGACTTCTATCAAATGTTTATTTCAGTAGATTGTTGATTAACCAAAGGAAGTGTGAAAGTGAAACTTGAGGAAGAAGAGAAGAAAATATTAGAAAATTTCAAAGTTACTAATGATTAGTGTGAGATTGTTGAAAATTCTAGCTTAGCAAATAATTATGAGAGTTTAGATCAATTTAGTGAGATCGATTTAGAAAAGAGTGGGAGATGCAAGAAGCCTATGAGAGTGAATTCCAGAATGATCCTATCAATAGTATGAAGTTTCTTGATGATTCAAATTTATCGTTTGAGCATAGTGTTGTTATACAATTTATTCAAGAAATTTGCAAGGCAACAGTTAGAGAGGTAGCTAATTTTGAAGGTCATATTGTTCCTACAAATGAATACAATTCATTTTTTTTGTGTGGTGAGAAAAACCATTTTGTAGAAAATAGAGTAAAGGCTTAAAGAGTTGCAAGAATTGAAGAACCAGTTTTTGGTCATTAAAGAGAAAGTGGTGTAAGTTTTAATGAAATTTGATCACACACAATATCATTGAAGGCCTCATTCAAAAATCATAAATTGAAGAGAGACAAAAAGGAATTGAAGGAGGATCCACCCTTGCAAATTTGTAAATGGTCAAAGATGCATTGGAATTAATGAAATCAAATTACTTACATTTGCTTATAGATAGAGATCATGCCATCAAGTTTGCAAAAAATATCTTTGGTGCATACAAAGAAAAAGAGAAAGAAGTTGATGAGTTCAATCTAGGGCTAATATTAGCCCACTTTTCACTCTAAAAAGTAAAAAATTAGTCATCTATTGTAGCTATTGAACTGTAGGACAAATGGTTTGGAGGAGAAGGGACTAACAATACAAGAAAGGAACCCCTAGTCCTTAATTTTTCCTTTATAAGGGGATGGTTAATTCAAGGAAACTTAGGATCCAAAATTGGATTGAATATTAACAAAAAGGTGAGTTAATTCTGAACAACAAAAACCCAAGAACATTCATTAGGCTTTGAAGGGTTCACCACCAAGCAAAAGCTTGGAAAATACAACTTGATATTCGACTCACAAAACCTAATAATGCAAGCCAATTAATGAGTGCAAATGACAAAATTAAGTAACAAGTTAGGATGTATGTACCTGGGGAGTCTGGATATGTGATAAGGATTCTAGAAATGCAAAAATGCTGTCAAAATATGCTAGGGAGGACAAAAACGCGCTTACTGTTGTCTTAGTCCTGCTGCTGTTTTTTGGGGCAAATGATAAATCTTCAAATGTTGGAACAAAATCTGAAAGAATCTCTGCAAAATACCACTTGGAAGATGAAGACACCCTTACTTTCGACTTAGTCTTGATTTGAATTTCTGCAACTTCGAAGTGTGATCCTGAAGTTCAATGTTTGCACTTCCTTCTTCTCAGATCTCAGGTCCCGAAACCTCCAAATCTGGCCTGTAGGTGAATTTTCGTGAAGATGACAACTTTGTAATGCAGATTTGCAACTTTACAACTTTTCACTTCAAATGATCTTCAACTTAAATCTGCAAACACAAACACAAAAGAGAGCAAAAAATTGTTGATTATTAGTGAATGGGGGTTTGACTTAGTGAAACCCCTTGTTTGGTAATTAAACCTTGGAATGGAATGAAATAATGGAGGGAAATGATGAATGAACAAAGTGCTATGTTTTAACTCACCAAACTTTTGTTATGAAATTTTCAAACTTGTATGAAGTGGCTAGCTTGAATGTAGATCTTAAAATGCTTGAATGCTTGATTGATCTTGACTTGAATTGTTTGCTTGAATCAAAACCCTATATCACAAATGTTAGCTCAAAACCACACATGATGCAAGAATATCTTTGACATGATGCTTGAATCTTGATGATGGCTCCAAATGCTTGATGAATTGCTCTTGAATGCTCTTGTGAACTCCAATTTGCTATTATGAATGCTTTCACAAAAGTCTTAGGTGAAAATGAGTGAAAGAACCTTGTATTTATACTTATCCATGCTTAATATCCCAAAATTACACCACAACAAGCCGACATATGAATTCATTAATTAAAGGAGGTTAAATCCCGTCGAAAATAACTTGAGGGGGACTAAGACGCCCTAGGTGGCATCTTAGTCTCGAGGCTTGAAATTCGAGGCATAAACTCCAACAAGGGTGCCCTTTAAGGTGCTTTTAAAAAGAGGGTCCCAAGACCTTTGTAGGAAAAAGATGCCCTAGGTGGCATCTTAGTCCCAGTCCAAAAATCAAGGACACACAACCAAAACCATTAAATTATCATTTATCCTTTGATGTTTGTCGGGATTAGCCATAAAAAGATAATTTATTTGGCTTGTGGATGCAAAATAGGACCAATTAAGACATAAATAAAGATAAATAAAGAAACGCGGGCCCAAAAAAGTGTGAAAATGCAAGGGTATGCATTATCCTACACTACATTTAGCCCCCACTTTAGTGAGAAGATGAACTTGCTTCAAACTCACACTAAAGTAGCCAATCATAGAATCAAGAGGGGTTCAAATGTACAAATTCTAGTAAGATAGGATGACAATAACCAAGAGGGTGGACAAGCCCCCAGGATCAAGATCCTATGACAAACCAACATAGGCACAAAGAAATACACTTGAGGATGATATATGAAGCCATAAATAGGTTGCTAATATACACCATCAAAGATAGAAAAAAGGGGAAAAAAGGAAAAACAAAATGCTACGGATCGAGCTTCAATTAGCTATCCAATGTGTTGTGGATTGGGTCTAAGTTGTTTGTCCAAAAAAGGTTTACAAGTGGAACATGTTGTCCACTATGCAAATAAAACATGTGCTCACAAGGTCTAGTGAAGCTAGTTGTCCACTAGGCGAGCCCCAAGAGATCCATATCAAAGTCATACCCCATGACTCTGATAAGGACAAAGAGAAAATGCACGTTCACAAGGGCTAGTGAAGCTAGTTGTTCACTAGGTGAGCCCCAGGAAACCATATCAAATCCATACCTCCATGACTTTAATAAGGTGCAAACAGAAAATACACGCTCACAAGGGCTAGTGAAGCTAGTTGTTCACTAGGTGACCCCCAAGGAACCATATCAAAGCCATACCTCCATGACTTTAATAAGGTACAAAAATGCAATGCAACAAGAAAGAGGGATGTTCAAAGGGATTTTTCTTAGTTCATGTGAGGTCTTAATCTTAGGGAACATTGTGCCTAATGTCTCCAAGAGAGGACAATTCAGATAAATATCACACTCTCGAAGGAAATCAAACCCAATGACACCACCAAGAAAAGAATGCATCGCAGGAATAAAGAAAATCACACAATGAAACATGAGTGTCAATGTATGCCCCCACTTTAAAGTGGTTGCTAACACCATTGCTATGAGAAATTGCTTTAAAGTAGAAGAAGACATGAGAGGCTTATTCATAAAGCCCTATGCCAAGTCATATGTTTTTGAATCGAACTACATCATGAATAAGTATGTCACATGAGAGCCAACTTAAGGCATGTCATCCACATACCAAGCTTTCTCTTATATATACATGAAAGGTGACCAACTAGCCAAAAAAGGAAATGACAAGTGACATAAGAGGACAAGGCTACTTAACCCCTTGCCCCCACTTAGTGCAGGACAAGGATGAGCCAAAATGATTGACAAGAAACATTCTCATGTAAAAATCAGTATCAATTAGAGGAATTAGGTGCTTCAACACAAGGAAGAGCACCACACTCCTTAAGATGTCAAATTTTATCACTTAAAGCCTTACATTCATGAGTAGCATGACCATGAACTCTATGATATGCAAAAAATGAGTTCTTGTAGTAATATTTCTTTCATGTTCTTGGAGGGAGGGATATCAAATGATCTTGGAGGAGTCTCGACAAGATACCCTCTTGGTCAATGGTAAATATTACTTTGTTTTGTGAAAAAGATATCTTTTGCTTAGTACAAGGTGTCATACCTACACAAGAATCTTTAGATTACGAGATTTTGTTCTCTTCTTTAAAGAAAGGTGTAAAATCTATCAAATTCAAATCATGTGTTTTGCGTGATGACACTAATGTTAAGCGAGGTATTCTCTATTTCTTTCAAAGGATAAAAATCAAGACCACTAGTGTCTATCAATTGAGGATGCACTATTGTTAAAGTTGGCTTAGAGGAATCTTTTGTAATAGTGTTGATACTGAGCGAAGGCTTGTTTATGTCTTTCAAAGGACAATAACCAAGACCACTAGTCTTTTCTTGCATGTAAGTCTCTATAGGGACACAAATACCTTGTTCTCAAGCACCACATCCTTTTCCACTATATCCAAGTTGTTTCATAAGCTCATAACCTCTTCCATAAATCTTTTTCATTTCTTTAGGATTCAAAGGTTGTTGATAGTTAAATTCATCAAAGTTTGTTGTGTAATTTTCTTTTTCTTCTAAAGTGGTTGAGGTGGATGCTTTCGAAGGATATTCCAAATTTTGTGTGGACATTACCGCTTTTTCTTTTCCCTTGTCTAATTTTTTGTTTTTGATCTTGTATTCTCCTGTGAATGTTGGTTTGAAATACAAGGAACCCAAATCATCTTCTAATAGCTTCATGACTTCCTCAATGTGTTTTTCTTTGTCTTTTTGTTGCACAGGTTCCACTTGTGTAGTTGGTGTTAATGTTTTCAAAGGATTCTCTTTGTTTTTCTCAATGTTCAAACATCTGTTTGGTTCGGGGTTGGCTTCGAGTATGTGCACTTTGTTGTTGTAAACATATTTCATGATACAATGCAAAGTAGAAAGCACACCATTCATTTCGTGAATCCACAGTCTGCCTAAAAGGAGATTATATGAAAGTTCATAAAGCATAACATGGATCAATGTTTCTAATATGGCCTTTCCAACTGTGATAGGAAAAGTGATCACACCGAGTGGTTTTTTTCCTACATTATCAAATCCTTTAATAGATAAAGATTTAGGTTGATCTATCCACACCAAGCCTATCCAAAAGGGTTCACTACACACATTATCGACAAGGGATCAATTTATACCTCTTCCGTTGTGGTGAACTATTATCATGAAAGCATCATGTTGTTTATGCACTTCCAAAGGAGGGAGCTCACTTTGGTGGAAAACAATGTCAACATTTATTCCTTGAATCATTGCTGCTATGTTGTTTGGTTGCACATTAGAAGGGATAGGAACTTGTTGTAAGGCATTTTGAATCATGTTATGGTAGTAAGGGGAGGCTTGAATAAGGTCCCATAATGATATCTTAGCAAGAGTATTCTTTAGTTGTTCAACAAGATCATACTCCTTTCCACAAGGAGGACCTGGTAAGATAGGGTTGGGTAGGATAGGATTAGGCAATGGGAGGGATGTTGAAGGTGTTTGTCTTGGTTGCAGATTTTTCCTAGTGTTATATGTATGAGAAACAATATTGTGACTTGGTTGCTGCGAAACAATGTTCTTAGGTGGTTCAAGGATGAGGAAAGGTTTATTTTGAGTTTGTGGTTTTTATGAGGGTGAATAAATGATAAGTTTAGGCTCAGGAGAGTACTTCAAGGGATATCTAATGTGCATAACCTCATAAGAATTTTCATGATGTATTAGTGAAGGGTAGTCTAATGTCTCTTCATCATATTCATCAAAGAAAGCCTCATCAAAATTGTTTGAAAGGCATGTCTCAATTTTCTCATTTTCTTGCACCATGATATCCTCCCTAGGAGGAGAGTGTTTAGGAGAACTAAAAATGAAATGTTCTTGACATTCAAGGATTGGTTCTTCCAAAATTATTTCATCACAAGTAGGGGAATGATCAATGGTTGAATTGTCTTGCTCAATAAAGGTTTCCTTAGGTGAAGAGGGACAACTAAGATTCTCATGAGTTTCATCAATCAAAGTATCTTCTTTACAACTAGGAGAGATACTAAGAGAAGGACAAGTGTAATTTTTATGATAATTTATGATTTGATTCCTTTTTTCCCTAATGTATTCCAAAATAGGATAGGTAGGGGAAGGATCATAAAGAGGTTTGTTATAGATCTTAAATATTTTCTCATCTAACACCAACATATCCTCATCATTTAAAATCTCATCTTCCAATAAATCATTCTCACAAGCAAGAGGGGAATGGAAATTAGGTAAGGTAATGTTTAGGAATGTGTCTATGATCTCATTCTCTTGTGCTATAATATCTCCCCAAAGGGGAAAAGGAGAAAGCCAAACAAGAATTTCATGATTCTCAACGATTGCATCTTCTTTCACCAAGAGACATTTGCCACTAAAAGGAGAGGTATCAGGAGAAGAACAAGTATGATTATCAAGATTGTCTATGCTTTCAACTTCTATGACATCATTCCCACAAATGGGAGAGATAAGAGGGGATGTATGTTTAAGGAAAGCATCACTATTTTCACTCTCTTGCACTAAGAGACTCTCATAACTAGGGAATGTATTGAATGAATGAATAACATGCTTATTGAATAATTTTTTCTTTGCAAACTTGGAAAGTATAGATACTAACATTTTTAAACAATAATCTATGAAAAATAAAAATGCACTATAAAGGCCCAAAATGAAATGTATAAATGCAATTTTCAGATTTCAAATAAGGTAATTCATTGATTACACTATGCAATGAAATGCTGTGAATGAAAATTTGGATTGAAGCAATGCTTGAAATGAACCACTTTAAGCTAGATTTAGTAAAATGCATGAAACCGAAGGTCAACCCACTGAAACAGATAACCAATGGCAGAAAAAAAAAGCACAAAAAAATAGATTTAAACCTTGAAAACTATAACTTCAATGTCAACAAGGACTAAGATGCCAGCAAGGGTGTCTTGGTCCTACCAATGAAATTTTGAGGTTCCAAAAACTGGAATAGAAAGCAAGCAACCTAGACAACATTTTGAGGCAAAATAATCATAGAGGGATTAAGATGCCAATAAGGGCATATTAGTCCTAGTAGAGGCTTATTTCAGAAAATAACAAAATCTAGATTGATAACATTGTTTCCAGGTTGCCTACCAAGGGACCTGATGTTTAGAAACAAAAAAGTGTGCAAATCAATGCAAGAAAAAGTGACTAATGACAAGCAATTGAATGCAATTTTTTCAATTTTTGAATGCAATAACAGTCTTCCTAAATGCAATTAGAATAATTGACAATGCACTTTTCAATTTTTCACTGAGATAAGATGATGCAAGAAAGAAAAAATGCAGCCTATATGCACTTTCACTAATGCAAATGTGAGAAACCCTAGATGCACTTTCACTAATGTAGGATGCAATGCAAGAATAAATGCAACCTAGATCTAGGACCTTAGTGAACTCCAAATCAGAAAAATGAATGTCCAGAACGTCGGGTTCACCAAAATGAACCGTAGGAAAAATGGTTTGGAGAAGAGACTCACAATACAAGAAAGGAATCCCTAGTCCTTAATTTTTCCTTTATAGGGGGATGGTTCATTCAAGGAAACCTAAGATCCCAAATTGAATTGACTATCAACACAAAGGTGAGTCAATTCTCAACAATGAAGACCTAGGAATATTCATTAGGCTTTGAAGGGTTCACCACTAAGTAAAAGCTTGGAAAAGACAACTTGATATTCAACTCAAAAAACCTAATAATGCAAGCCAAATAATGAGTGCAAATGACAAAATTAAGTAACAACAAGTTAGGATGCATGTACATGGGAAGTTTGGAAATGTGATAAGGATTCTAGAAATGCAAAAATACTGTCAAAATATGTTGGGGAGGACAAAGACGCCCTTACTGTTGTCTTAGTCTTGTTTCTATTTTTTGGGATAGATGCAGAATCTTTGGATGTTGGAACAAAATTTGAAAGAATTTCTGCAAAATACCACTTGGAGGACTAAGACTCCCTTACTACCGACTTAGTCCTGATCTGAATTTCTGCAACTTTGAAATGTGATCCTAAGGTTCAATGCCTGCACTTCCTTCTTCTTAGATCTCAAGTCCTGAAACCTCCAGATCTGACCTGTAGGTGAATTTCCAAGAAGATGACAACTTTGTAATGCAAATTTACAACTTTGCACTTTAAATGATCTTCAAGTTAAATCTGCAAACATAAACACACAAGAGAAGAAAAACTTGTTGATTGTTAGTGAATGGGGGTTTGCCTTGGTGAAACCCCTTGTTTGGTAATTAAACCTTGGAATGAAATGAAATAATGGAGGGAAATAATAAATGAACAAAGTGCTATGTTGCAACTCGCCAAACCTTTGTTATGAAATTTGCAAACTTGTGTGAAGTGGCTAGCTTTCATGTAGATCTTGAAATGCTTGAATCCTTGATTGATCTTGACTTGAAATGCTTGCTTGAATCAAAACCCTACATCACAAATGTTAGCTAAAAAACACACATGATGCAAGAATATCTTTGACATGATGCTTGAATCTTGATGATGGATCCAAATGCTTGATGAGTTGCTCTTGAATTCTCTTACAAACTCCAATTTTCTATTATGAATGCTTTTACAAAAGTCTTAGGTGAAAATGAGTGAAAGAACTTTGTATTTATACCTATCCATGCTTAATATCCCAAAATTACACCACAGCAAGCTGCCATATATATCCATTAATTATAGGAGGCTAAATCCCGTTGAAAATAACTTGAGGGGTACTAAGATGCCCTAGGTGGCGTCTTAATCCCGAGGCTTGAAACTTAGGTCACAAACTCCAAAAAGGGTGCCCTTTAAGGTGCTTTTAAAAAGAGGGTCCCAAGACTTTTGGAGGACAAAGACGCCCTAGGTAGCATCTTAGTCCCAGTCCAAAAATCAAGGACACACAACCAAAACCATTAAATTATCATTTATCCTTTGATGTTTGTCGAGATTAGCCATAAAAGATATAATTTATTAGGCTTGTGGATGTAAAATAGGACCAATTAAGACATAAATAAGGATAAATAAATCAAGGCGGGCCCAAACAAGTGTGAAAATCAATGGGTATGAATTTTCCTACACTACAACTATATCTAAGGAACACAAAATTGATACAAGAACCCTGGAGATCAAACAATTAATTGAAGGAGTTGATGAGATCCAAAAGAACTATAATTTGGAGTGAAGTTACCTTTAAGAACATGAAGAAGAATTCAAGGATGATGAAAGATTGCACAATTTTTTTGGCATTCCTAGTACCATGGAGGCTCAACATGTTGATAAAATTCGGGAAGAGCATCAAGAGCACAATCTCATGGGGCTAGAGAATTAATTTTCTAACAATGGCATGTTTTATACTTTAAATCAAAATGATAGGGTGATAGATTTTTCACTTTCAAAATCATCACAGAGTGATGGGAGTCATCACAAGTAAGAGATTGGTTGTGTGAGAACTATTCATCCTAATGAAGAAACCTCAAGTATCACTAGAAGATCTCTAGATGAAATTCACATGAATATGAGAGTAGCACAACATAAGCATAGTGGAGCTATTTCATTGTTGGATATTCATACAAATATTACCAACAAGGTATGATGGAGATTAGTGGTGATAGTAAGAATGAACCATGGAAGATTATAAGTCAAAATTTTAAATTTAGTGATGTCATCATTCAAGGCAACCACCACATAATTTCCTTTGCATGTACACAAGTGGATTGGAAAGTATTTTTAGTCATGGAATGGAGAAATTTTCAATTGGTGATTAGAAGAGAAGAAATTTTAGATTCTATAGATGTCATTCCAACACTTTCCTTCTCTATTTTTGTCAGTAGTTTTCAATATTGATCACATTTGGGAGTTAAAAGAGGTAACTCATAACCATCCTCAACTATTTTCAACATGTACTCAAGCTGATTTATTATTTTTTGTTGAAGAGAGCAATTGATACGTTCAACAATAAATTTATTTTGAGAACGTATGTGTGACCAATTATACACAATTGATGAGCGTCATTCAATTCCACGTCCAAGGGAAACAATTCAGATGTTTGCCAACATTATTGATTTTGAAATGGGTAACTTATGATGGTGACTTGATGGGATATGCTCATCCTTTTGTCTTCCGTTCATATGATGATATAAAAAAATTGGGATTTAAGAATTTATATGATTGATAGATTGCTTCACATTGTAACAAAGAATGACAGTTTTGTACTTTTCAGTCATATCATAATGGTTAGCAAAAATAAAGTGGAGCGTTCTATAGGTTCCTTTGGGATCTTGGTATAGGTCTAGTATTGCTTGAGGAGAAACAATCTCTAGTTGTAATGTCCCTTTTTGGTCCATTCCAACATCTTTGAAAACCTCCAACTATTTTGGAGAGCGCCAACATTATGGGGAAAGTATTATGACAATGGTAGAGAGCTCTTGGAGCTCAGATGAGTATAATTGTGTCATCCATGTACAAATCTTACATTCTTGAAGCACTCCACACTTCTCAGAGAAGTTCATCATCTTGAGAAAATTCCAACTTGCACATAGATTAATCTCATATGCTCCTTGAATATTGATGGTGGCTCAAAATTCCTATTTTGGGTTATTTTATTATTTTTTGTAACTTTATAGTTGTGCAAAAATAATTAAATTAATTTGTCTAAGCTTAGAAATTTTTATTTAATTAATTATTTAATAAAGGGACTTTCTTAGGTTTAAAATATAAATATAAATTAATAAATTTGCTTGGGGAAAAAAGAGAAAATATTTTTGAGAAAAAAACAATGGAAAAAGTGATTTTTAAAAAAAAAGCAATAAAAAACAAAAGAACAATTTTTAAAAAACGTAAAAAATGTTTTTTCAAAAGTGGATGTGAATGGAAAAAGACATTCTTGACATTTTATTTCTAAAACCCGAGTTTGGAGAGATTGAACTTGGTTAATTCTCAACCAAAGAACAAAAATCCTTTTGACAATCAATTTTGTGACAAAAAAACTACCTAACTAATTCTTGATGAATTCATACAAGGTTCGCAATTGTATTGAATGCTTGAAGAACAAAAAGATCGAACTAAACTATCATATCATTTCAAGTTTATGAATTTATATAGATTATAAATTTATTGAGATTTGTAGACAAATAATAAATTTAAAAAGTTTACATTATTTCTCTATATGGTTGTTTCATTTGATAATCCTATTATTCTTAAACACCTCCCTTGCTAAGCTATAGAGTAGTTGAAATTCATAAGCTTAAGGGTATTTTATGTGGGTGTCAAGACCCAAGATGCTAAGCTTAACAAGGGAATCTGTGGCATCCAAAAATACTTAATAGAGTAGATTTCACTTACCTTAGGGACTTGGAAAAAAAAACAAAGGAAGTAAAGGAAGCCGTGGGTCCCATTTGACCTTTAAGCGTATCAAACATAAGGCATGGGAAAAGTTGAGGATATTGCCAGCCATGTCCAACATGGTATTTGAAAGAGATTCTCTTTGGTAGTATTTCATACTATAATCTTGGTCGCTGCATATAAATGAGAGTATTTGATCATCCAACAAGTGTGGGTATCAAGCAGTAAGGAATGGGCAGTTGCAACTGTCAATAGTGTATTGCAGATTTCACAATAACAACTTAAGAGCATGAAACAAAAAGATAAGTGGTCACACACCTAGACCAATGACAAACTAAATACAATGTTGGCAACAACAACCAGTGAAGTCCTGATATTTGGATCAATTGTATATAGGTTAGAACTCTATCTTAATTTAGTAAATGTTATTGAACTAATATGTTATATGTGCAATTTAAGGCAATAGAACATTTAAAATTTCCACATCAAATCAAGAGTTGTTTTCCTGTGCATTTTTCAAACATTTGCACAAAGCAAACAAATATAGTTCTACATATTATATGTCATTTGTCAAAACTGATATTGTGAAGATATATTTCCCAAGCTCCATTTGGGTTATTTTTTGTTGTTTTTCTAAACATCGTCCTGCGCCTCATCTATTGAAAAAATCATCGGGCTCCTTTCACAAAGGCTTTGTTCGAATGCCGCCACGTGTCTGCCAAGCAATCTTTGTTGAGTTTCTTCCTTCACTTTTCCAACGGCTCCTATCATGACTCCACGTTTCAGAAGTTCACACACTTCAAAGGCTCCTTATTTTCACTCCCCTATCGGGCCTCGACCACATGACACGTTGCATCATCCGCATACATTCTTTGGTGGCCCCCACTAGTGGTATTGTTTGTAAGGAAGGCCTCCACATGTCCTCACCATGTAGATTTTCACCACAAGAGTGAAGGAAAGAACCAGCGGCCCCGACCTATTTCCATGTGGATCTTCTAAGGGCTTCGTTGTGTCTCTACGTAGCGAGAAAAAGCCTCACCATTGCTGCCACATTTTCCAACTGCCATTGGGAGTGAGCGATGCGTGTTGGCTCTCTATTCTGCTTGGATCACTACCATCATTTGCAAGGGATGCATCTAGCTCTAGGGCGACCACGTTCATGGCTCAAATCTTTTTTTGTTGTAACGACTGAGGGAAATCATTGTTGTATGCATCATTGCTCATGATCGAAGAATCTTTTTTTGTTACTGGCTCGCCAGGTGGTGGGTTTTTAGATATAAATACTGCTTCTCCTGAAGTAAGGGTTCAAAATTTGCAAAGATTTTTTTTGAAAGACCAAGCCTCTTTTACTGTTTTTACCTTATTGTATGAGATTCACAGATTGTGTCATTGTTTGGCCTTTCTGATTCTTGACTATTTGATAAAGCTATATACTGTGCCTTTATTGTATTGAGAAATTTGTTCGCAGATTTCTATAATTTTAATATAATCTAGTTGATTAAGATCATGTCTTCGACTCTTCTTTTCAGTGCATATGTGGAAGTTATTTTTTTTTATTGAATAAATTGTTCAGGTTTCCATTTTTATCTTTATTGTTCTGAGACATAGCAGATTACTGAATAACCCTTAAATCATATCTGAAAGATAGGTTTATCGTGCCCATATCTACATTTTGGCGCATTGCCTTAGATTAGATTTATTTTATATTCATTTCTTTCTATCCCTTTTCATCCCCCAAACTATAGAAGAATCCAACTTCTTTAAAAACTCAGAGGTCACTCAGTTTAGCACAATAGGTCCCCCCTTTAACTAAGTTTCCCATAAAGGTTGTTACCTTGTCAATTTTTGGCATCAATAGTTTCTTTTTTCTGGCATGCCCGATGGGACAACTTAAATGTACCTAAATCTAAAGAGGGTGTATGAGTCATTGACTCGTTACTAGGTCTCAAACAACAAATAATCCAGGTGTGTTAGTGCCTTCGCTAGTAACAACACGAACCCGAACTTGTCCAGTAAAATTTCTGACCCTTCCACTAGCCATGTTACAAATTACAAACAAAAATTATGTGGCTTGGGATGTCGAAAGTTCCCTTGTAGCCCCAGTTGCCCCCACCATTTGGGCCCCTATCCTAGTCTATGCTCTAAAAGATATACCTAAATTTATTGGAGATGACTCAAGAACACCATCCGAACATTTGCGAGATGTAGTGGACATGTGTCTAGTGCACAAAGTTACAGATCAAAACATTGTGCTAAGGTTTCTCACGACCTCCTTCAAAGGAAAATCATTAGACTGGTATCACACTTTGCTGGATAACACTATCGACACCTGGGACCAGCTTGGAGATCCTCTCTATGAAAGATTCTTGAACGATGGAGACTATTCTTCGCTATATCATCAATTGGCAACAATAAAGCGGGGCCCATCTGAAGCCATGACTAACTTCAATGCCAGGTTTCATACAACTTGGCAGAGAATCTAGACTGCTATCTGTCCACTAACTGAATTGGCATTCATGTTCTACTTGAAATCCATCAACGTTGATATCTCGATGATGATCCAGTCTCTCGACTGGACCACACTACTAGGTGCATACAGTGTAGCAATCAAGGCAAAAAATAATTTGATTGACGCTGAGAAGTTACCGCCTCGGCCCAACATGCCTATATTTCCTGAAATATCTACTCTCGCCTAGGAGATGCCATCTACTAGCACGCCCACACCTTTTTCTATGTACACATATCCAAGTGTGCCACAAAATGCTTCTTCCACATCCGACTCTTCGAAGGATGAGATGAACGACATAAAAGAATTGTTGCAAAACCTAGAAAATGAAGTAACTACTATCAAGTACAACCAGGATGCTCCTCCAAGACCAGCCTACCAAAATTATCAAGGCGAAAGGCCTTCATACCAACAAAACCAATATCAAGGAGGCATGCACACAAATCCACAAGCTTAGATGACTAACCAAATAGTGCCAGTACCTACTCTGCTGGGAGCTTCTCAAACAAGTACAAGCAGAGAGCTGACCGCAGGGTAGAACAACCTTGCCGAAGATATCAATCCCTGGTGCTTTCCCTGCGGTGACGCACATATGCCTTGGAATTTTCCTCTAGCAATTTACAGCAAAAGGTAGCAGAACAACACAACCAAGGTGTGACACCAAATTTAGGAGGTTATACATATGTCTCTCCCCAAATGGAGAATGTGGTTCTTACCGCACAAATGCAAGGAATGTCCTTGGAACAAGAAAATGACATAGCTCTCGATCACACCCTTTTCTCATGGATGGAAGGAGAAGAAGTGATGTTCACATTCAAGGCATCCATGTCAGAGACCTCGTAGGTGCAATCCGACTACAACACTCGATCAAAGAGGAGATTCACAGGTGAATCAGTCACCCCGTAGCCTAGAAGTGTCCCAAATCAAACCCCTGGTCCTTCCACAATTGCTCTGCAACCACAACCGAGCAAGGAGATTGTTATAAACTAGGCCAAAGAACAAAAGCCTCTGAATCTGCCACCTTTCAACGTAGTGGAAAAATTGAAGAAATCATCTACTAACGTATTCCTTTTGGGACATCTGATCCATTCCAGAGCAAAAATCATTGCTGTAGAAAACCCTCCAGGAAGATCCGATTGTCCAACCGATAGAGCAGTTGCTCAAAGAAAAGGTTACTGAACCACCACCTCTGACCAAAGTTCTTACAAATACTGTAGAGGAGACTTTGACTGAAGTCAAAGAGGAGAGGCCGAAGCCTAAGCCTTTTTTCTTAAATCTCATTGTGGGGAAGAAACTGCTACATAATTCCATGATTGAGTCTGATACTAGCACCACAGTCATGCCTAAGAAAATAGCAGAAGCCTTAGGACTTAGCTATGAACCCTTGAAGAGGGGGGTTATGCAGCTGGATGGAAACAAGGTCAAAATTGTAGGTGTCATCAAAGACCTCCCCTTGACTTTATTCTTCTGCCTTAGCATCATAGTTTCACAAGATATTGTGACCATAGATGTTCCTCCCATGTTCAGCCTCTGCCTATCCCGAGAATTCACCTCAAAGATAGGTGGATACCACTCTTTGGATTGGTCACACCTAATTCTCAGGACCAAGCACAGAGCTCAAATGAAGATAATATCATAACCTCTACATTCAGAACATGTAGTCAATGAAGCCATGATCAACTTTGAAGCTGCTCATACTTCTTTCACCAAGGAAGAAACTTATGGTATCAAGATTCTTGAAGATGAGAAGGTAACTGGAGACCAGACCGATCTAGAAGAGGTCCTCCTGAGCGAATACATAGATGCTGATCCTTTCGACAACTATCATGCTACCTGTTGGTTGAAAATTTTGTATACTTGAGAGAGTGTACAAAATTATGGTTTCAGCCACAATACGTGAGATAAACTCTCCTATTTTCAAACGGAAGGCTCCCCCTTCGCTTTCTATTTTATCAATTCAGAAATTAATTCTAGCTATAAATCTATTCTAAACCTGGGTGAAACTCTGTCTTGTTTTGTTTTTTCAGAAAAGACACTTATCCTTTTCTCTTATTTTAGAAAAGAATCACAATTGAAAGCATATATGATTAATGAAGTAAAGAAAGAAGCAAATTTTCCATGAAGGCACAAAGTCCTCCGTTGCTCCTCCGGGACGAGAAAGCAATCTCCAAGCACAAAGTCTTGAGAATTAGAAATCCTATCTACCTTTTCAAAATAATATTATGAGGCAACATACAACAACACAAAGTCTGTAAATAAAATGCACTTGTGAGTCACAATTCCTAATCGTAAATCAATTTAATTTAACCCTTCAAACTTGAAGCACAAAGACTGCAAGAAATCATACTAACGTCTTTTCACAATAACTCCACAACCTCTCAAGAAGAATTCAGAAAATTACATTACCATGACATAAGAAAACAGTAATGAAATGCAACAAGATCCCACAAAAAGTCTGAAATCTTAATACCTTCCTTATATCACTTGAAAATTAAGTTCACAAACACAAAGCACAAAGTCTCTTTGCTGTAAATTTCTGGAAAGTTTTCTCTATTGCCAAAAAGATAACCTATTACAATAGACCCCCTCAAGTATTTATAGGGGGGAAGCCTTGAGAAAAAGGTGGGAGGATCTCAACAAACTTGAGAAATTCTCTCAACTACCAACTAACTGCAATTGACTTATTCAAAATTACAATCCAAATTGTGATTTGTCTTGTAAGGTTTTACATGTAATTACATTTTTAATAACGCAAGAGAAAGGAAAAATTGCAATTGCAAAACTTGTTTTCACATATAATTTGTCGAAAGAAAAATACATAAAATAATATAAATGCCTTCCACTCCATCTCATTCCTAGCCTTGAAAGATTGAAACTTGTTGGTAATTCCCTACAACTCATCAGAATCGGGGCCAAGCATGTTCCTGGCAATGAAAACAGTCTTTAGGATCACATCATAATATCTTACTGTTGCCTCTCTATGTTCTTGAAAAGCAGCTTGCATTTTTTTCAAAGATCATTTGGTGATTAACAAATTTATGGATTGAATCCATAGCGAATTGATATGAATTTAGCTCCTGGTGAAGACTTGTGGTTATCTCAGAAACAACATCACTAGCTGCAAGCAACTCTCCTTCATGATTTAGAACTTTACAAGGTATTTTCTCAAAGTCAGAAAATATGTCCTGTTCAACTTCAACACTCATTTCAAGCATAGCCTGAACATCTTTGATGAGATCTTGAACAACTAATGACTTGTTTGTCATAAGTTTTTCAAACTCTATATATTTTTCTCTTTTTGAAATCACTAAATTGCTGCTCAGAATTTTCAGCTTAGCTTGATGCATCTCATGCCAGATTTTCAAATCTTTCTCAAGAAAATTCAGACTTTGCTTAAAGGCTTCCAAAGTTTGATTCATCTTAAATCTTGCTGCCTTGACAATACTCAAAATCTGCAATGTCTTTTCGACCACTAGTATGCCTTGGTTAATTAGTTGGGCTGTCCAAGAACCAACCACTTTAGCCTTTTGTGCAATTATTTCTAACTGTCTGACTGATTCTTCAAGGGTAGATGAAGATAGTGAATCAACTATTTCTGATGATTTAGTGATCTTTCGAATAACTGAAACCAGCTGTGCATTCTCCTCTTTCAACTTTTCTTTTTTGGCCAAAAGTTCATTATAGCTCTGTGCTAACACTATCAAAGAACTTTGAGCATCTTGCGTCATGTTGGTTTGCATTTGTTCGCCTAACTCCACTCTAGTAAATTTTTAATCAGATACCTACATCTCTTCATGTGGTTTATCTATGAGAGGTTCTGCTATTTCAACATTTTTCATTTTGTTGCTATCAACAAATACTTGTGAGACTGTCTTAGCTTTCTTTGCAACCCTTGGCTTAGATTTCTTCAATTTCTGGAAATCGAACACATCAGGATAAATTGCTTGTTTCTTCCTCTTTGGAGCAACTGAGTTCAACCACGGAGGAAGATCCAAGGTTCTCACATCTGAAACAACAACTGTAGTTTGCGTAGAAATGGATTCATCATGTGACAACTATAATTCTAGGAGATGCCTCAGTTTGGATAGCGACAAGAGTCTGCTCAGATGATAAATTACGACCAGGATCAGCCATAAAAAAATCAAAACTTGTTGTTGATATATCTATCTTTGGAAGTGTTATTTCTGATATCATAGGATAGATTGGATTTGTGCCAAATACATTCTCCAAATTGTCATGCAAGTTTCCCATAGGCATATTCATTACTGATGTAGTTGAGGTATGATGAATAGCTTATGAAAGTGCGATGGAAGAAACAAACACTGTAGAGAAAGAATCAACATCACTATCAATTGGAGACATAGGAGATACCACAAAAATAGGTATTGGAGCTTCAATGTGAGGAGACCTTTCACTTAGAATAGTAGAAGATTCAAGAATCTCTTCTTCTTGTTGATCCAAAACTTGAATTTGCTTTTCCTTAACCTCTTTTCCTTTTAGTGTTATTTTCTCCAATGGTTTTTCAACAGCTTAGCTAACCCTTAACTTAATTCTAGTTTCTGAAGAAGAAGATTCTTCTTTAGACTTGTCTCTAACCTCTGATTTCAATCCTTTAGGCCCAGCTGAATGATTCTCAGTTCCAACTTTGATTTTGATAGTCTTAACACCTATGCTCTTGAGCCAAGTGTTAGTATTTGCCAAGATTGATTGAAATCTATCAAAAATAGAAATGGACTCTTTCTGAGACCACTGTATTGCAGTAACAGGCGCATTAGCAACCTCTTGTTCTTCATACTCTGGATCTAAAATCTGCCCATCATTAGTTACTCCTTCTGGAACTAAGGTCAGATTGAGATCAACAATTTTCTCTACTGTAAACCTGCAGTAATCCATCTTATAGATATCCTTCTCTATTCGGAGATCTACCCAAATGTCTTCGATGTGATGCACGTGCATGAAATCTCTTTTTATTTTGTCTTTCACTCTTCTGTAATCAAATTCCACTCTTGCCTGGAATTTCTTCAATTTTATCTCCTAAAGTTCAGTCTCCATTGCTTTTTCTCTTGAGGTAGTTGTCAAGGAGTACCTCCCAACCAACATTGGATTATGTGATGAAATGCTAACTCCAGTCTTATGTTGTGTAGCTTTTCGTGCATGCACTGTCATCAATTTCCTTCCTAACTCCATCGAAATGAAATTTGTCTATCGCGTACCTCAGAAGCATATAAGGTTGATCTTCAAAACAACCAACTCTCATGTAAGTGAAAGTAGGGAATTGAAGGAAAAGACAACCGTACTCATTCACTTTCCTCCATGCAGCCTCAGATACCCTGTTGTTTTCCAATGTTTTGTCAAATAAACACATAAAATGGACAAAGAAAGCATCTTGGACCCTTCTGTAATGCACATGGCTTTGCCTCAAAGTCAGCTGATCATAATACTCCCGTACAGGAACCAATGATCTACCACCTTTTGTAGAAAGGCTTGGAAAATACCTCAATGAAGCTGCTATGTAAACCAAATATGAATTCATATAGAAGGTGAGTGTGGTGGGAACCTATGCAAGTTGTTCACACAAACTATCACTAATTACTTCACCCCAGAAAATTAGATATTGTGCCTTCCTAATAACCACTATGAACTTGTACATCCAGTTTTCAAACATATTGGATACTTTCAATCCCACTATTCTTCTCAAAAAGGTGATCATATCATTAATCTCTTCTTTAAAATCAGACTGATATAGTTTGGGTATCCGGGTCACACAAGGTCATGATTTAAGAAGCCATTTGTTGTTGATATGCTTAATACAATCATTCTTCTTATGTTCATAATGATCATGAGCACTCTTCATGGAAATATCTGAATACATAGGAGCATCAAGAACTCTAAAGATTTTGTTAATGGTTTTAGAATCAAGCCTGATAACCACGTTACCATCATCGTCTCTGATAGTTCTTGATTCTTTGTCAAAGCAAGATGCACATGCAAGAACAAATTCTGGCTCTAGGGCAGCAACAGGAAAAGTAGACACCAGGTGAATATGACTTCTCAGCAACAACTGCATATCATGAGAAGTTGATTTCTTAGCCCTCTTAAGAAATTCAGACATATCAACATGCCCAATCTTTGTATCTTTGATTTCATCAATGTTTGAGACCACATGAGATGGAAAAATCTCATTCTGATATTTATCATATTTGTACTTCATCTTCTTGTTTGTCGGAGAAGCTAGTTCGTCTGTCATTGAGAAAGAATCTGCAAGGCTGCAATGAAACCCCATAAGGTCAAA
Source organism: Sequoiadendron giganteum (assembly GCA_007115665.2). NCBI lineage: Eukaryota > Viridiplantae > Streptophyta > Pinopsida > Cupressales > Cupressaceae > Sequoiadendron > Sequoiadendron giganteum. The sequence continues at coordinate 153,558,446 of CM021110.1, forward strand.
ACATCATCAACATCAACATGTGAAGACATGATATCCATTAACAACAAGACTCAAACCCTAGGTTGGTGAAACTGCTTTTTGAATGAAGGTGGAGAATGAAGGTTAAAAACCAATTTGGATCTTGGTGGGCTGATTGCAAATGAAAGAAACATTTTGTCTTTTGCAGGCAGCAAGTCAAAAATCTTCTAACTTGAACTTTGCAGTCAAGTCTTGAAATTCCGACTTTAAGGCATTTGGAGGCATTTCGGGTTTTTGAGAGCCTGCTGCAATTTTTAAAGCGCAGTCGGGATTTTTTGAGCATTTAGCAATTTTAAAGTGCAAAGTAGGAGAAATAAGAGGTCATTACAAGATTCAATTTGCAACCTCAACTTGCAATTTTGGTGAGAAATCCCGACTTGCAATGGAATGATAAAAACCCGAAATTAAGCCAAGGCCCTATTTTGTAAAAATGGTTAAAATGTAATGGGTGAGATGAATTCGATGAAGGTGAGTAAAAATGAAATAGTGGAGAATGGAGATGGAAAATGACAATGGAAATGAAAAATATGTTTTTCATTGAAATGGCTCTTAAGATAATGGCATGAAGATGATGAAAAACGTATTTGCATTCAAAGAAAAGGCGTTTTTTCAGAAATAACAATTTCTCCTTGAGAATATACGTTGTTTATTCAAAATTCCTCTTTTTGCAATGAGATTTGAGATAATGATATTTCTAGACACAATGAATATGATATTGTTCAGGTGCAAAAGTCGTTTCAAGTAAAAACGTGCTTACTAGAAGTCACGATTTTGTTGTGAGGAAATACTTTTTCAGAAATCTTCTTCAAATCTTGTGAGATAATGAAGTCTTTACTTCAAACAATGAGAATACGCAAGACATTAATCAACCATGAAGATGCTTTGAAAATGAACAAGCGATTTTTCACCATAAAAACGCGATTTGAAGAAGCAAAAATGCATTTTTAGAAAAAAAGTGTTTGAAATGCCTTGAGAAAGATTCACAACATTAATACTATGAAAAACATCTCCCTCAAAGATAAGACATGACATGGAAAAGCAAAAAAAAAACTAAAAAAAGATTAAAAAAAAGAAAGAAAATAAAGCCACATACCTGAAAAAGAGAAGCTGAAGCATAAAATGGAGATGAAAACCCAAAATGTCTTGCAAAATCCCAACAAAAGGTGAAGGTATCAATATTTTAGCTGAGAAGCTGAGATTATAGTTAAAGAATTTATGGAATCTCCATCAAAGAAGGAAGACAATCCAACTCCAACTCAAACTACTCTTCAAAATGGGTTGAACTTCTCCAATTGGGTTTTTCCAACACAAAAACAAGTGAAAATAACACAAAATGATCAAAATCAAGTCTTTGAGAACTTTCAGCAACTTCAATCGATGACTTAAAGCTAAATCGGGCTTTTTAAGGCCTTTAGCAATTTCACTTAAGCAAAATTGGACTTTTTTGAACCTTTAACAATTTTTCTTTATGATTTAAAATTTCCTATATTTGCAATGCTGACTCAAAAACCCGAAATTGACAAAAAACACAAGAAAAATGACTCAAAAATTTACAAAAATGGAAAGGAGAGTTGCTGAAAGGATGTCCAAGGGAACCACTTATCGAAAACCAAAGTTTTACAACCTCAACACCTCGTAAAACATGCTTTAAGGAGAAAAACATCAAATTTTTTCATAGGTTATCCCAATTTTTATCATGTCAAAAATTGAGGACAACACTACCGGGTTGGGTACCTATGTAATCTATGATGAGGATCAAAAGATCCCAAAGGTAGTAAAGGACCCCATAGTCGAACAAACCTCAGAGCTTTGGACACTATACTTTGATGGTGCAAGGTGAAATTTTGGCGCTGGTGCCGAGATATGCTTAACATCTCCAACCAACAAAGAGATTCTCAGGTCTTTCCACTTCCAGTTCACTTGCTCAAACAATGAAGCCGAATATGAAGGTCTTGCGAAAGGTCTAAGTCTCATAGAACGAATGGGTGTCAAGCAAATAATGGTGTTCAGAGACTTCAAACTTATAATTAATCAAGCCAGAAACATCTTTTCTGCAAAGATTGTCTACATGCAGTCTTATAGACACAGGGTATGGGACCTCATTGAATATTTCAAAGCTTTTGACATCCAGGCTGTGCCGAGGGAGAAAAATTCAACTGCAGATCGCATGGAAACGATAGGATATCAATTCGATCCTACTTTCAAATTGATTAGGAATGTTTACTCTATGCGAGTGATCGTTCGACCCTCCATTCTAGACAACGATTAGAGCTGGAAAGTGTTCGAAAGTGATGAACACATCGCCTCATTCATCCAACAATTAGGAGAGTTTGTCGATCAACTCCAGCCAAAGATTCAAGAAGCATATGAAGGGAAGATCATTTAGTTGAGATACAATAAACTTCCGAAAGGGTTGGTCACTCTCAAAAATTTGTTCGATTGTGATAATGCGAGGAATGATAGGAGAACATTTGTGGCAGATAGGGAAGACTACTTTGATCTTGAGGTCAAAGATGGAAGAAAACTAAAAGTCGGGAAAGAAGTTTTGCAACGTGACAAAGATAGACTCATGCACTTTTGTGAAAGATATGAAGGACTTGTGGCTTGGTCTTATGATGATCTCAGGGTATATGACCTTGACATCACCCAACACACTATCGAACTAACGGAAGGTGCTAAACCCGTCCGCTAGAACCAAAGGCCCATAAATATGAAGATTGAAGCCCTGATGGAGCAAGAGTTAAGAACGTTGATCCAGTCCAAGATTGTGTTTCCAATCAAGCATAGCACGTGGGTGTCTAACCTTGTTTTGGTCCAAAAGAAGAATGGAGACATTCGTCTCTATGTCGACTTCCATGACCTAAACTGAGCATCGCTAAAGGATCGTTACCCACTACCTTCCATGGAATCAATCTTGCAAAATATGGTAGGATCATCGATGTTTTCTCTATTGGATGGATTTTTGAGCTACAATCAGATCCAGGTTAAGGAAGAAGATCAACATAAGACAACACTCACTACCAAGTGGGGAACGTTTGTGTATGCTAAAATTCCTTTTTGCCTCTCAAATGCAGGAGCCACTATCCAACGAACAATGGATATTGCTTTCAGTGAACTGGTCAACAAAATTATCCTCATCTATTTAGATGATCTGACGGTATTCTCAAAGTCAAAATATGACCATTTTGATAATCTGGAAGTGGTTTTAAAAAAAATGCCAGGAGTTCGGGGTACCCTGAACCCAAAAAAGTGCATCTTTGGAGTATTGCAAGGAAAATTACTGGGACATGTAGTGTCCAAAGAAGGAATCACAATTGATCCTAAAAGGGTAAAAGCAATCAAAGAACAACCCCTACCATTCAACAAAAAATGAGTCCAATATTTTCTGGGCAAGGTTAACTTCGTAAGTAAATTTATTTATGATTTTGCAGGAATAATTAAACCAATCTCCTTGATGCTGAAAAAGGATCAGTTATTCAAATGGATGAAATAAGCAAGAGAAGCTTTCAAGAAGGTTAAGGATGTTATTTCTTCAGCCCCTGTACTGATGAATCTAGACTTTTCGAAGGACTTCATAATGTATGTATTTAGTAGCAAGACAAACATCGCTACTGTTTTGACTCAAAAGGACAATGAAGGAAAGGGAGAATATTTGATAGAATTTCACTCCCGGACCTTAAAGGATAATGAAACGAACTACAACTTCATCAAAAGGAAAGCATTCACAATTGTAAAGGGACTCAAGAAGTTCTGACATCTTATATCTTGCAATAAGGCGATTTTCTATGTTGCAGATTCTAGTGTGCGTGAATACATCATGGAGGGATAAATCACCGAAAAAGGGGCCAATTGGATTACTAAGATCCTTGAATACAACATCAAAGTCAAGCCTACTAAGACCGTTTGAGGAAGAGGGTTGTGCAAATATTTGGAGCAAGATTAAGAAATGGAAAACAAAGAGGGGCAAGCGGAGTTGGTCCTAACAAACCTGCTCGAGCCTGAAGGTTGTTGGCTAGCGGATAGAGTAAGATTTATGCACATCGGAAAGTATCTGCCAGGACTCCCTTCTTAATGAAGAAGATTCTATTGGTTGCAAAACAACGAATACTCAGTTATTGAAGGGGTCCTCTTCAAGAGGAATTTCAATGGTATTTTGGTATGATGCGCCACCGCATAGCAAGCAAAGAGGATTCTCAGCACCTTCCACAACAATCCCCAAGGCGGACACTTCTCTACAAGGACCACCGCCATCAAAATACTGTGCGCTGGGTACTTCTGGCCTACGCTATTCAATGACTCATACAACATGATAAAATTCTGCAAGGAATGCCAATTCTTTGTAGGAAGGAGGAAAATTTTTGTAATGCCTTTCAATTTGATAGTAGCAGATGAACCATTCACACAATGGGGGCTAGATTTCATTGGAATGATGAATCCTGTCTCCAGTGCCGAACAAAAGTGGATTCTCACCGCCACAGACTACTTCACAAGGTGGACTGAAGCCATTCCCCTGAAGAATGCAACAGAGGTAGAGATTGTAGGTTTCCTCGAGGGGCTAGTAACGAGATTCAACCCGCTGAAGACTATCATTTTAGACAACGCCAAGGCTTTCCTAGGATCTAAGGTATGTAAGTTCACACTTATACATGGGATATTCTTGAAAACATCATCGAATTACTATCCGTAGGGAAACGATCTGGATGAGTCAACTAAGAAAAAATTGGTCTAACTCATCAAAAGGAACGGGTTAGATCATGAGAGAGAATGGCACAAGAACCTCTGGACCGCACTCTAGGCAAACCAAATAACTCCCAAGCAAGCCATGGAAAATTCACCATACGAGCTAGTGTATGAGAAGGAGGCACTATTGCCCATCTTTATGGAGATTCCTATGCTACAACTACTCAAATCCTTGGAAATTGAAGAAAACAAAGCAATGGAGGTTCGGTTGGCTGAGTTACTGGAAGTGCAGGAGAAAAGGGAAAAATCCCTAATAGCCATGACCAACCGCCAATAGGTGGTTAAGAGATGGTTCAACAAGAAAGCCTCAGACCAAGGTTTAAAGTGCAGAGACCTAGTATTGAAATTCAATGAAAGGGATGTGAAGCCTGGCCAGCATGGAAAATTTGACAGTCTCTGGGAGGGCCCTTTCAAAATAATTCAATGCAAACAAAATAATGCATTTGAATTAGAAAATATGGAATAGGAAGCATTGGGTATTCTGGTTAACAAAATTCATTCAAAATTGTTTAATTAAGCTTCAGTTACCCCGATAGTGTAAATATGTGAATAGTGTAATTATTTTCCCTTCGTGTTTTTGTTGGTTGGTCTTTCTAATAAATTTCAAGTATGCAGGAAGCAAATAAATCCATGAAAACTGTTATTGCGTAAGCAGAAAAAGAAAATACTACACATGATACCGAAAATAAGCTCATTCAATCTATATTGCAAAGACACATGGAAAAGAACAAGAGGTTTAAGATAAGCAAGTATATTCGTTATATATATATATATATATATATGCTTTGATAAATACATTTCAAAATGGCTCTGAGGCCATACATTTGAAAGTATGTCTATATACTATGAAGCTTTTATATATATGTACACATACCTGTTTCAGGCATATCTATAAAAAAAAGGGAAAAAAAGTGTTTTAAACTTTAGTTATTTGGAGCAGGAGCATTATCATCCACAACGAGAGCATTGTTTTCACTACCAGGAAGGTTGTCACCACCAACAATAGGACCAAGAGCAGCAACTTCAGCACCAAGAACTAGTGGTGGAGGGAACACGAGGTTCTTGAAATCCGTGTACCAGTCCACGTCGTAAACAACACCACATTGTAGCAGCGCAACATAAAGTGGCATGCATGAGTAGCTCTCTCATGATGCTCAAATGGCAAGAGAAGCTAGAACCCGATCAGGAATGGAACCCATGGTACCATCGCATCTTCTTCAATATGCCTACGCAGGTCACTTGCAATAGGAAGGCCCAAGCCATAGACTGCATGGTTCACCACCTCCTCGAGGTCGTCGAAATACTTCTTTGGAAAAAATTAGAGCGTCAGACTTAGAATCATAGCCTTAGGAACTTGAATTTCAAGCAACGAAGGGACGAAATGGGAGAAAATATTAGTATTCACTTGATACTTGTCGTCATACTCAATGAAATATCTACCCAGAACCCATTTCATGGGTATGATAGCCAAAGAATGCTTGTTTTTGGTCATGCATTTGAGACGCCTATTTGAAATCTCTCCTAGAAAAGACGTTTGGGACTTGTTACAAACTAGCCTAATTGAGGTGTTCATGGTGCCTAACTCTTCTTAGCTACCTAAGTCTAAGTTCTATGCAAACTCAAAACCTACTCAACTGCGTAAACGATAATCTTAGCTAATCACCTAATGCCAATTTTGCTAATCGCTAAGTGTGATTTTGCTGCTGGGATAGGGCCTATTTATAGAAATATCCGAGGTAACTTGCATACCATAAACGTGAGTCTAATCGAGTGTTCACTTGAAAATTCCACCAAAGGCCTACTCGATTTTCCAACCCAGTTGTGTCTGCAGGTACGAATTGTTGTGTGCAAGATTAAGGAGCGAAAATCAATTAGTGCAAATTGGTGGCAATCCCAAGCGATAGCTCACACAGACAAATGCTGAGGTGTCATACTGCCAGTAATTTTGAGCTTCAAGGCTGAACACAAATCTTTTTTAAGTACTCATTATGGCCTTGTCTTAATTATTCTTTTTGAGATATTAACTGCCAAGGCATGCAAAAGGATACCAAGCATTTGCACCGGTGGCTCAATTTCCCAAGAAAATCGCTTCAAAGGACATAATCACTGATGTAATTATGAATTATTGTCTTTTCAAAAAGGAAAGTAATTCATTTCACATGAGTAGGAGAGCTGGCGGTACATGTTGAATTAAATGCAGAAAGGCAACCGTTGTTTACCGATTGAAAGCAAAAAATCGAAGAAAAAGCTAAGTATCGCATGCAAGAGCTAAACGAAGCATAAAACTTCTTGAGTATGTAAAAAATATTTTGAAGTGTAGAATTTCTAAGAGAACCAAGTGTTGTGCAAGATAATGGTGAAGTAGCTAAGATAAGAGGAAAACACAGGAGATTCACTGCCCTAGAGTGGATTGAACCCAAAGCAAGAGGAAAGGATTCATCTGGGTTTACGTTCAGAGCCTTGCGTACTGTTTTAGGTTCCATTCATAGCGCTTCAATATGATTTCTAAACAAGAAGTTTGTGAAGAATTGAGGTAGCCCAGAGTTCTCAGGTTGAAATGCAGAGCGAAGGAACACAAGGGTTATATGATGCCATGCGTGCGTTGTTGCCCATCTATGTCTTCAAAAAACATTTCCTACACTTCACTTGGTATACTAGAGAGGCCAGTGTGGGTGAATACAAGGGATGCAGAAAAGAAAATACCCATAGAGACCAGAGCCGAATTAAGGAGGAGTGGGATAATATTCATGATCTCATCCTCATAAAGAACCCTAAGAGTCTCAAGGAGGAGACTTGCGAAAAGATGAAGCCGAATGGCAACCTGAATTCCTTGGCGTAGAAGTGTTGGTTCAATGGGCTCCCACAATATATGCTCCCGTTCATGCACTACTACACGTAATTAGTTGATGAAGCCATCAAGCATTTCAACCCGGCTACAAATACCATCGAGGGCCGAGAGTTAAGAGTTATTATTTGCAAGGAGACTATCTAGGATATGTTGTGCATCCCAGAACAAAGCCCCAAGGTAGAAATAATGGAGTCATTCACTCGAGCAAGGGGAGAGAGCATATGGAGAACCAAAGATCATTCTCTGGATTTTTATAACAAAGAAACCTCAAAGTCTAGGGATGATCAAAAGAAAAAGATACTGAGCCTGGTTGCACATAGAAGTTTCAAGGAGGACATGAAAGACACCTTCTCAATGCTAGCAATTGTTTGTGTCCTGGATACTGACAGATATGTTGAGGATTTTCAACTATGTTTGGGGTTCCAGTTGCACAAGCAACACCCTCTTTTCTAATATGACTTCACAGAATTCCTCGTTTAGGAAATGCTAAACCAAATAGAAAATACGAGACACAACAAAGGTTAAGGTTTCCGCCCTTCCTTGCGCACATGTTTTTGCATCAGAACCCTGACTTCTTCCAAAGGCATATGGGGTTGCCAATATTTGATGAAAATCAACAGAGAAGGCCAGTATCGATATGGAAACCTCTCCTCTCCACAACATATGATTATTACACATTTTTAGATTATTTCCTATCTCCGATTTTGCAAGATTTGAGAGAAGATGGCAGTGTTTTGCGACTCACCTCAGACCAGACAGAGTACATGCAGAATTTCACTCTAAAGTGTGATTGGCTTCTAGGGGAGGATTTCACATTCATCCGGATGCACGGCTTTATCGAGGAACCCTTCCGACTTCCGACATGTCTCATGGATCAGATACTGGCCCTTGAAATGTTTCGCCAGGTATCAATTATTGACTTCACCTTTTGCAACATAAAATCTAAAAAGAAGGGATTTTTCAGCTGCCTGATGAGCTTTAAAACGATGATTATCGCCAAGAAGCAAATTCATGACTTGCTAGAGGTAAAGCTGGCTCATCTGGGGCTGGTATGGATTTGTGATAAATGGAATTACAACCCCAAAAATGACTTACCGAATGAGTATGCCAAGGTAACACACAATCCCCAACCTTACTGGGAGAAGCGACGAAATCCAATGGAGGATGCAGATGATCTGATGGCAGACCTAGTCCATATTCTAGATGAAGATAGTTGGCCGACATGGCTCAAGTTCTATTTTCGAAAAGAAAAATATGATAAGTCAAGGAAAATTGGGGCTACTCTTCACAATAATTTGGCAAAGAATTACAACTAGAATGAAGAGAAGATTAGAGATTTCTGGATTTACTAATAGGAGATCTAGCACACTGAGGACCCTTATGATAGCATAGAAATGGATGACAGTTTCGATAAACTATGGAATGAGGAGCATCCTGATTTTGACGACAATAATGATAAAGATGTTGACCTAGAGGAGGCCAAGAAATGTACCATAGAAGGAAATAAACTAGAAGTGGAGCTTCAAACAACCCCAGCGTAGCAAAAGGGGATGACAATAAATCAACCTACCAAGGTTTCTTCAAATGTGCAGGTAAACATATCATGTGCGAGGGCTTCACAGACTGAAACTTGGACTGCAAAGAGGACCAAAACAACGCAGTCGCAATAATCAAAGACAATGGTGGCGGAAGACTCACCACCCACCAAATGAAAATAGACAAAAGCATCATTTGAGAGTGTTCGTAGGAACCTGGTGGAAGCCAAGAGCCCGAAACGAGCCAAGGATCACAATCGTCCGCACCACAGGTATCTTTTGCTCCCTCTTCTCTTGCTTTGCAGTCTTTAGTAACTCCTACTATTCCCACGATACCACTCACTACAAGCACCGAACCTTTCTTTTCCACCTTTGCTTCCATGGTCACGAGAGGTTTCACACAGTTCTCTCATGGGGCACCATTTACCTTTACTCCTCCATGGCTTTTTACACCCTTTGCTTCGGCCCATTATGTGTCAGCCAACGCCTCACACTTTTCCTCTGCGGCCACAATTAATACCACTCCTACTGCTACTGTGTCAGCTCTAGTCCAATCTATCCAACAGATGGAATCCACCATGACCCCACTTCCCTTGAGTCCTCCTACTGACCCACAACTTGGGTATTGTAATATCCCTCCTTTCTCTCCTCGAGCAATCAATCTTTTGACGAAGAAAACACCTAGGACAACTACCCTCTCATTTCCTTTTGCCCTTCCTCTTGGTGCACCTTTCGCAGGTGGGCTCATCAGATCGCCATCAAAGTTCTTGTCGAAGGCCGATAAAACTAAATAGTCACGGGCAATCAGAGTCCAAAAAGAAAAATCCAAAGATGCTAAAAGGCTAGTTGAGTTGAGGGTGCAGACTATTTTCAATGAAGCTAAACAATCACTACAATTTGTGACTATGTACCCGTATGTCATCAAACCACAAGGGGAGATGCAACCAGATGATTATAATATGTACACCATGGGGCTCGACCTAAGCATATCTTGACCGCAAGATAAAGTTGAGCTAATGGAGGAGACCTAGCGGGTCGTGACCATTGACTTTCTTAAGTCTTGCCACCAGCTAAAGAAGAGGGAAGAAGAGTTGAAAATCGTCAAGGAGAGGGTCGAGGTCTTGTTGGAAAAAGAAAAGGTGAGGGATGCTGAGTTTAAATGCTTATCTCAACAAATGGAGACAAAGCAGGTTAAGCTTCAGGAGGAACTTGAAAGGTTCCAATCTTTTGATCCCAACCTGATCGCCGAACTACAACGGAAAAACCAAGGCTATTAGGACCAGTTGGCATGGTTAGAGTAGAAATTGCAACAAAGGAATGAGGAGTTCAACCGCCAATGTGCTCAACTAGAGCAGCAGATGCAACAAAAGGATGCGAACTTCAACGCCCACCGAACCTAGCTAGAAAGTGAGGTCCAGGAGATGAAATATTCCTTGGAAAAGGAAGCAACAAATAAGGAATGAGCCGAGGCAAGTTGGATCACAAAATTGTAGGTCCTATAGGGACAACTCACCACAGAAAACCAAAGGGTTGCAGAGTTGGCGCATAATATGGAATTGAAGGATGCAAAAATTTTCCTTTTAAAGAGTTTAGCCCAACTGCCTGTCACCTAGTTGGAGCTCCTTCAGGAAGCCCAATGACTATATATTTTATGCTAGGAAAAGGTTAAGGCCTTTTTCCTGACTCTCCAATCGACGCTCCAATTCATGGTGAAAGTGACATGTTTAGGCAGGGAGGTTCGTGGGATGATCAAGCGTTTTCCTCAATCTATTGCAGAGAGAGTTCTTGAGGCTAGGAAGTTGTTGGATAGGCTATATATGGTCCCAGATGAAGTCTTGGAAAACACAGGGATTGATGATAGGAAGGCCACTGCCAAAACAACTAACAGGTTTATCCACTACCATGCAGCCATCCTTAATGCTAGCGAGTGCACCACTACATTGGAATAAACCATGAATAGCATGAGGGCAAGGTTCTCCCACCTAACTCAGATGGGCTTACCATCCCCTTTTCTCAAAGATGAATCAGTGGCCATGACAGAACATATTGCGGCAAAGATTGAAGAGAAGCAGTAAGATGCATCCACATTTTAGAGCTTCAATCAACCCCTTACTGCAAAGCATATTGAAGGAGTCACCCTTCTGATAGCGCGACTACTTTTCAACTCGAGTCCTGGGCCAATATATCATCGACGTTGCCTTATAAAGAAATGATCAATCTACATGGAGCATAGGAGAATCCGTGTGACATATTGACTCCATCAGATGTCAAATGGTTTCCTCTATAGACTGCTCTCTCCAAGCTCTGATCGTGTCACTCAATGGATAGGACTCTGGTCTGTGAACCAGGAATTTTGGATCACTCATTCTGCAGGTGAAATGCCCCTGGTAGTCACCAAAAGCTGTGAAGATATGTTTCCCAAGATCCCTTCAGGTTATTTTTTGTTATTTTTCTAAGCATCGGCCCACACCTCATCTATTGAAAAAATCATCGGGCTCCTTTCGCAAAGGCTTCGTTCGAATGCTGCCATGTGTCTGCCAGGCGCTCTTCGCTGAGTTTCTTCCTTTGTTTTTTCAATGGCTCCCACCACACCTCAACGTGTCAGTAATTCACACACTTCAAAGGCTCCTTCTTTTCACTCCCCTATCAGGCCCCAACCGCATGACACGTTGCATCATCCACATACATTCTTTGGCAGCCTCCACCAGCAATACCATTTGTAAGGAAGGCCTCCACGTGTCCTCACCACATAGATTTTCACCACAAGAGTAAAGGAAAGAACCATCGGCCCCAACCTATTGCCATGTGTATCTTCTAAGGGCTTCGCTATGTCTCTACTGAGCAAGCAATAAACCTCACCATTGTTGCCACATTTTCCAATTTCCATTGGGAGTGAATGACGAGTGTCAACACTCTATTCTGTTGGGACCAATACCATCATTCACAGGGGGTGCATTTGGCTTGAGGGCGACCACTTTCATGTCTCGAATCTTTTTTTGTTGTAACAGCCGAGGGAAATCATTGTTGTATGCATCATTGCTCATGATCGAGGAATATTTTTTTGTTACTAGCTTGCTAGGTGGTGGGTGTTTAGATATAAATATTGCTTCTTCTCTTGAGGTAAGGGTTCAGAATTTGCAAAAAAATTTGTGGAAATACCAGGCCTTTTACTATTTTTACCTTATTGTATGAGATTCACATATTGTGCCATTATTCAGCCTTTCTGCTTCTTGACTATTTGATAAAGCTATATACTGTGCCTTTATTGTATTGAGCAATTTGTTCGTAGACTTCTATAATTTTAATATAATCTAGCTGATTAAGATTATGTCTTCAACTCTTCTTTTCAGTGGATATGTGGAAGTTATTTTATGTCATTGAATAATTTGTTCAGGTTTCCATTTTTATCTTTGTTGTTATGAGACATAGAAGATTGTTGAACGACCCTTAAATCATATCTTAAAGATAGGTTTATCATGCCCATATCTACTTTTTGGTGCATCGCCTTAGATTAGATTTATTTTATATCCGTTTCTTTCTATCCATTTTCACCCCCCAAACTACAGAAGAAGTTGGCTTCTTTAAAAACCTAGAATTCACTCAGTTTAGCGCAATAGGTCCCCCCTTTAATTGAGTTTCCCATAAAGGCGGTTACCTTGTCAATTTTTGGCATCAACATATATCAATTACAAAAATAAAATAGTTGGACTCATTACACTCAGAGGAAATGGAAACCTTTTGACCAAATGGAGATTTCAACTTTATCACATGATTTCTTTCTAATATATCCTTCTTGAATCATGACGATAGTGTCAAGACCCTTTGGAGGTTCTTTTCCTACTAAAGTGGAAATCAAGTTTTGGTGAAGAGGGAATGCCTTAATAGGATCTACATTTGAGATAGGTCTTTAGGTCTGTTGTTGGAATACTGGGAAGAAAATGCATTAGCTATATTGCTAGTTCTTTTGGATAATTCATTTCTATTAATCTCGTGACTAGATCTAGTAAGTGTCTGTTGTTCACTAGATTATATGTATATGCAGATGTTGATAAGGAACTATTGATCTTTATCACATTGTCTTCTAAGTTTTTTATTTGGGTGTAGTGGATTGAGTATGAGGTAGCCTCAAACGATTTCCAAACTTATCTATGGCTGGCCACTTGTCTATTTTTTGCCTAGGAAATAGAAGGAAGCATAATGCATTGAGAAGAAAGGGAGTATAGGAGCTCAATATTCCTTAAAGCAATGAAGAGATGCCATATAAAAGGTAAAATAGTCTTACGGAGTTTTTTGATAAGAGGTTGTTTGTTGTGGGGGTATGGTGAGCCTTTCTTCTAGCCCTTTGTAGGCTTCACAACCTTCTTCAAACACTCATTTCAAAGACAAAGAAAAATGGAGTGTTTGAGCCCTTTTGGTCTCTCTAACATAAGGACCTTAAGTAAGAGATTTAATGATTTAAGTTTAGTTGTCAAAAAGAGAGATCAAACTTTTCTTTAGCAATTTGGTTGGTAGAACATCAATTATTTAGAGCTCTTCAGCTCTACGAGTTTAAACCCGTGACTAATCTCTTTTTGGGTAGTATATCTTGTGTTGTATGATTCAATGGTATTGCTAGTGTTCTATTGGTAGTTTTTGTTTTGTAGATTTAGTATTTCTGGTCCTTTTAGTTGTTTTTATTTGTTCGACTTTAATGTTCTAGTTGTTTTGGGTTTTGTAAAATATTTTTGGACCATTTCAAAACCATTTTTTATCCTAATAAAAAATAAGAACAAAAACTATTCAATAAAATTTCATACTAATTAATAAATTAAATATTATTGATGAATTTGACTATTAGTAAATAAAGCAAGGCCAAATTTTAAAAATAAAAAAATGAATGGATCGTTGTTAAATTATATGTGTGGCCTACACATAGGCCTTCACAATGTTCACATGATGAATCTAGTTTATAACGTTTGTTGTTTAATTTAATATTTGGGTATGAACTTTTCTTATGTGCTAAGTGATTTAAAATGTGTCTATAACATTTTTTATTATACATATAAATTTATATAATAATAATAAATATTATATAATTTAATAATATATTTAATTATTTATTATACTTATAAATGATATAATTTGTTTTGATAATTAGGAGACTCATTTTTTTAGGGTTTTTACACTTCAATGAACACCTCTTATATAACTCCTAAAATATGGTTGCCTCACAATGCTTTTGTAAGTAGTCAAGAATTGAACTCAACTAATTGTGAACCCCAATACCTTTAATAATGCATAAATAATGTATAATATTATATCTTATTTAGTTATTTGAAATAATGCATATATATAGTTGCATAATTATAATTATATAATATTTTACTATCATACATATATGAAATGTTATAATAATATAAATAAATAACACTTTTTTTGTTATAATATTATAATATCCTAATAACAGGCTAGGTGGGAAGCTCCCAGTTGACGTAAGGGAAAACTAATATTTGATTGGAGCCTAGGGGGCATATATAAAGTGGACATAAGATATCAATGTGAAGCATGTAGTGGGAGCTCAACCAAGGTGAATTGGCTCGAGTCTAAACTAGGTTTATTAGCAATATATATGTGGGTTCAATTCTTATAAAATATTATGTTTAAATTAATCATATATTTTGACAATGGATTTGCAAACAAAATATTATGTATAAATGAGTACGTATCATATCAAACAAAATAAAATTTGAAAATCATTATTAAATATCAATTTTTATATTAAATTTTTTGATTAAGATAAAGTAGGAAGGGCCTAAACCAAATACAGAACAACCATCGAGGCAAGCAGGAGAATTCTCACTAGAGATGAGATAAAAAGAACCAAATAAAGACCAACAATACTTTTGACTGAAGCAAGGAACCGAAAAGAAACAAGAAACAAGGGTCTCAACACTATATAATAGACTTATGCAATGAGTCTCGAGAATGAGAAATGGAAGAGGTAGAGGAGGGACCTTTATGCCTTCTTCGAACAATAGTTTGAGTGATACTATCGTGCAAACACCCACTGCAAGGGAGAAATAGGGACTCCCCCATAGGGATACCAACAACAAACGATGGGGGAACAGGTGGAAAACTAGGTGAGCAACAATCACCATCATCAATAGAACCCTAAGGAAAAGCGAAGGTAGTCAAAAGAGCTAGAGAAGCACACATAGGAGGAGAAGCACTAGCAAGGACCTTAAGACAAACCAAATCTGTGCTAGGAGTAGGGTGCTCCTCAGAATCCTGGGAGGAGGTATCCTTAGAAGAGGAAAAAGTTGAAACAGTTAGGAGACCATCATTAGCATCCTTCCACCAAGTAGCCACACCTTTTCAATGCAGGAGAGAGAAAACCGAAGCTAACTGATCAATTGCGAAACGACACCTAAAATATAGGTCCTCATAATCGAGCGGTTGTGACCAAGGTCAATCCCCAACCAATAGAACCAAATCTTCATGAAGAGGTAAAGGGATATCAATATCCACCAAAATTCAAGAAAAGGTGAAATGGCCCATAAAAGAAGTGGAATCATTAACCTTCAAAAAATGACCAATAGAATTTCTAATGGCCTTATAGCAAATCTCCTCCCAAAATTGAAGGGGGAGATTCAAGAGTCTAACCCATACTAAACGCACATTGAGTGGTTGGGTAAGGGGGTTGAAGGAAGAATTCCAAGGTTTGAGTGAGAGAGAGTGATCTCCCCAAGCCTAAAGTTGACCTAGCATCGCACAACGATCCTCAACAAAAGCAAAGATAGCAACGAAAAAAAAATTAGCACAAGGGAAGAGTTCAATCTTACCAACCACTAAAGTCCTTCAAGAATCTAAAACCCACTTATGTAGATCAAGAAGAGAGGGCTAGAAGTTGGAAAAATGACACACCAAACCCTGCCTCCAGTAGAAATCCTCATTCTCAGTAACATCCTCCCCAAAAACCACCACCAAGGAAGGTTTGGCTGAGGGGATAGGGCACACCTGAAGAGGGCGAGCAAAACCAGACCTGGCCACCAAGGAGAAAGAATGAACCCCTACAAAAGCGACAGGCACAAGAGGAGGTGCAAAGTGCGAAAGGGCCTCAATAGGAGGCTCACACACAGAGACACTAGAGAATAATCGCCCAAAAATTCTATGCAAACCCTCAAAAACTAGGGAGGACGCAAGAGGTGAAGTGGTGCAGGTGGCATAATGCGTGGGGGCGCAGGAAACAACAAAACCTGGAGAAGGCGCGGGAGGAGTGCCCAACAAACCCTGCAGGACCATTAGAAAGGAATACTGTGCAGAAGCACTCACATAGGAGAAGCCATTTTTTTATATTAAAAGTTAAAGGGATTCCAAATTGTTAAATTTGTGGGCCATTAATGGATTTCAATAGTACAATCCTCCCTATTTAAGGTGACATGATTGCAGTCGAATATGATAACCCTACACCCTACTAATGCTTATATTCTGAAATAATGTTTTAAATTGTAATATTCTAGAAATTTGAACTCAATTATGTCTACTGAATGTGAAACAAATAATATACTCGACCTAGTATTATGACACCAAATTCAATTAGGCTAGAACTAAATTTTATTTGATTATATAATCTTGGGAAGGTATAAAGTAAATATAAATCAAATAGTCTTGGGAAGGTAGAAAGTAAATATAAATTATTTAGTTGAAATATTTACAAGGTTGTTTTAGTGTTATTTTAAAAAATGTGAGATAAAGATTTCTTAAAAAAGACTAAACACCAGTTTTATAAGTGAAATGTAATATTATAATATCATCTCAATAAGAAGGTAGGAAAATGGAGAATTGTTAGTTTTATTTTTCTATATTATTACTTAACAAACTAAGTTGATCCTTCAAATTCTATGTCAATCAAAACTCTATTAGATCATAGTTAAGCCAATCAATTGAAATTGGGATATGATTTCTTGGAGAAGGGATATGTGGGAAATTAATGATGGGTGGAGCTTGAGGAATTGGGATGGTCTTAGCAGTGTTAGGATGGTGCAAATGAATTAATAATCTAGTAAGATGGTTTATCAGCAATTTGTAACATGCCTATTGTTATACACAAAGAAATTTTCAGAGTTTTAACCTCAAGTAAATAAACTAAGATGCCAATCACATAGCGATATTTTTTTTCTTTTCAACATAAGATAATATGCACATTACATATAACAATGTTTCAACTTTCTCATTTCATTCCATGAAATGTTACAATCTTTCCAAAGTAATGATTTCTTAAACAAGATACAATTTACATTTTCTATCTTCCATAGAAATAAATACAAGATAATACCTAGCTCATCTAAGCTCCATTGGCACTAGAAATACAATGGTCGAAGAAATCCCTCATTAAATCTTGGCTCGACGACTGAAGAGTAAAAGCATCACTCAGGTGTTTTTTCGCCATCCACGGACTTATTGCAGCCCCCCACACATTTACCACAAATGGTATGATGGCCCTACCCTTCGATGAATATTTTGGTCCAGAAACCTCAAAATACTAGCCAATTCTAAGCTAATGTTGTGTCCTACATAACTAGAAATTTTCCATACGATGGCTACAACCTATGTGTATGTCAATCCTGGACTAGCATGCTAAAATGTAACACAGTGGATTGAGAGTGTAACTAGTGGTGAATTACACCACTTTATCCAAATTATTCATCACCCCTATTTTGAAATGGATGTTACACGCTCACCCACCATTCTAGCTCGATTTGTAATGACCATTATATTCTATGCATACGCTATCCCCTTCATTGGGTTGTATTAGCCCAAAAATAACCTATTCTCTTATTTTTATTTACCCTGAAATATCTACTAAGTAATTTCTATGCATAAGTTATCCCCTTCATTAGGTAATTGTTGATGCCAAAAATTGACAAGGTAACAACCCTTTGTGGGGAACTCAGTTAAAGGGGGGACCTATTGCACTAAACTGAGTAACCTTCAGATTTTAAAGAAGCCAACTTCTTCTATAAATGGGGTTTTGAATGGGAAAAGGAAGCAAATATAAAAATAAAAGGATATAACTAAGGCAATGCACCGAGATTTAGATGTAAGGCACAATAAATCTATCTTTTGGATACGATTTAAGGGCCCATTCAACAATCTGCTATGTCTCGAAATAACAAACATCAAAGAGAAAGACCTGAATAATTCATTTCATAACATAATTTTTTTTGCATAGAGCTTTAATGAAAAGAAAGAGTCAAAGACATGGTTCTAAATCAACATTCCATTCAAATAATTAAAGTTGCAAACAAACTATTCAGTAACAACACAGTACAATATTTTCAAATAGCTAAGAAACAGAGATGCCAAATTACAAGGGCACAGTCTGTGAGTCTTTACGATTATCTAACAAAACAAAAGGCTTGGTGTCTTCCTAATTCTTCTGTAGCTATTATGAACTCCTTTTATGAATTAAAGAAGCATCATATATAGCCAGAGGCTTCCACCGCTTGAAAACTTGTAACATAAAAGATTCCCAGATCATGAGCAATGATGACTGCGACAATGACTCATCACGACCGTTGTAACAGAAAATATTCTGAAGCATGAACCTAGTCGCTTGTGAGCCAGAAGCATTCTCTACAAATGATGGCAGTGGTCCTAGCCTACCTTGTGCAAACAAGTGTTGTCTCCCAGCGAGGGCAGTTAGAGCACGTGACAACATATGGTAGCTTGGCGTTTGCACTACTCCTTTCTTTAATGAAGATCCATCGAAGGGACACATGGCAGCATTTCACAGTTTATGGTTCATCCTCCTTGTCCTTAGATAACAACTTGTGATGAGAAGAAATGTGGCAACATCCCTACCATCGACACCGCTTCTGGGGTTCGCTGAAAGTTTGTGCGAATAGGGGCAACGTGGCATGCGGTCGGGGCCCGAAAAGAGTCATAGGAACGCAGGCCCAACAAGCCCAGTCAATTGGCACGTGGGGGAAGAATGGGGCTCAGAGGAGAAGGGAAGGGAAGCTCCCCTTTGATGAGAGATTGGATGTCACGTGGCGACAACGATTCAAGACTACCAAAAAGCTGGTATGGAGACTTTAAAATCATCGGGAGAGGTCAAAAGCTGAGCAAAACATCAAAACAACCCGAAGGGAGCATGGGGTATATTTAATATCCATAGCTTTTGGTGACTATTAGGGGTGTTTCACCTACGGAATGAAAAACCCAAAAAATCTCTAGTTTCATGACCATGGCCTTATTCATTGAGCATTGGAGTCAGAGCTTAGAAAGGGAAATTTGTAAGGGCAACCAGTCAGCCTTAGAAGGTGTTGATATGGAACGAAAATTCTCATGTGCCTCATGCAGATCGATTACATCCTTAAAAGGAAGCATCACAAATATTCCTGACCCGACCTCAAGTTGAAAAAGCAGTTGTGCAAATTGATGAGTTATACCTTCGATGTCCTCGGTGGTAGGAGGCTCGTTGAAGCTCTAGAAAATGGATAAATCCTGCTTCCTCTCCTCAATTTTGGTTGCAATTTGCTCCATGGTGACCATCGATTCATCAGAAAGAAAAGGAGAGGGCAAGCCCATCTGGGTCAGTTGGGAAAACTTTTCCCGTACGCTATCCATAGTTCGCCCCATTGTGATTGAGCAGTGTTGAGCATGAAGGGTGGCCTCATGGCAGCGAATAAACTCTTTCACGATCCTAGCAGGTGACCTTTGATTTTCAACCCCTACTCGTACCAAATCCTTGCTTGGCATAGTGTAAAGCCTGTCTAGTAGCCTTTCTGCTTCGAGAACCGTTTCCTCTATGAATTGTGGGAATTGTTACATTTTGTCAAGAACCTCCCTACATACATTTTTTATCTCCACCATAAACTGAAGTGTGGGTTGGAGAGTCAAACATAAAGCCTTGACTCTCTCCCAATAGGAAGCATACAGTTTTTGGGCTACTAAGTGGATTTTCGACTGTGGAGTAGGAGTTTGAACAATTTTATTCAAGAGATTAATCTCTACATCCTTCATCCCAATCTCTTGCGTTAGCCCTACAACTTGTTCTGCGGTAGAGGAGAGTTGCTCCTGTAGGGCTCTTTGGGTAGCCAACCACCTTTCCTCAACCTGGCTTTGGGTCATAGACTCTTCCTCCAAGGAAAGGTTGATCTTATGGAGGTCTTCCTGAAATTGAGCTTGTGCGCTTGCTTGATTTGTCTCTTTTTCTTGTATTGCTTGCTCCAACTGAGCCCATAGTCGATGTAACTCTTTGTTATTTTTTTGAACTTCCCCTTTCAATTGGGCCAACCGGTCCTATAATTCTTGATTCTTTCACCACAACTAATACACTTGGTTAGACTCCTGGGATTAGAACCTCTTGAGCTCTCTTTGTAGACCATCCTGCTCTGCCTGCGTATTTTGTGCGAAGCGTGCCCTTTGTGCCACTCATGCTTTGTCCTTGGCCAACAAGAATTTTGTCCTTTCTTTAACAACCTTGAGCTCATCCTCTGCCTTCTTCAACTTGCGACTAGACTTGACAAAGTCAGTGGTCACCACTCGCTGTGTCTCCTCCATCAGCTCAACTTTATCGTATGTTCAGGCAACACGCAAGTCCAATCCGATGGCATGAACATCATAGTCATCGGGCTGCATTTCTCCCTACAATTTGGTAACATTGGGATGCATGGTTGTGAAATTCAACGACTGTTGAGCCTCATTATAAACTGTCTGGAATTTGGGCTCCACTGGCTTCCTAACATCCTTTTCTTTTTGATTTTGGAGTTAGAGAGCTTGAGCTTGCTTCCTTGTATCGCTTTGTGACAAGAATTGAGTCAGTGATCTGATGCGTTCACTTGCAAAGGGTGCACCGGGAGGGAAAACGAATGGGAATGATAGGAAGGTGACCTTAGATGTTTTCTTCTTTGGAAGGGGAACCATGAGTGGCAAGAAGGGAGGAATATTCCAAATCCTAGGTGATGAAGGTGTGGAGGGACCCATGGGGAATGATAGTGGCAATGGAGATGCAACGAGCTCCGACTGCTACAAAGGTTGGGTCGGGGTTGAATTAGAGGAGGCAAAAGGGATGAAAACTTCAGATACCAAGGGGGCGATAACCAGGGATGCAGACAAGGATGCAATTGAGGAGGCTGATGGGGCTCCGAAAAAAGATGGAGCAGCTCTTGGGGAAGCGAAATCCATTTGTCTAATATGAGAACACTGATAGAAACCTCCTGCAGCCATTGTAGCGGGGATAGAGAAATATAGGCTCACACTTGGAGCGATGGGTGCCATAGAGATCATGAAAGAAACAAGAGACTGGGACTCGAGAAGAGAGGGGGAGAAAGTTACCTGAGCGACGGATTCCATCTCTAACCCTTGGCCAACCGCAACCTCCTGTGAACTATCTCCTGAAGAAGCATCAATGTGTTGTCTTTTGCTTGGTGGAGGGTTCTCTAAATCTATTGCTTTTGTTGATTGCTGCATTCGTCTAGGCTTTCCTATGGCCCAAGTTCAAGATTGTGAGGACTCTGATCATGAAATATTCATCCGCACACTCTTAACAGTTGTGCTAGGCTGTGTTCCTATTCTTTATTTTTGCTTACCCTTGTTTGAGCATGGTGTGGCTTCTTTAAGGCCGGCCTCTTCTGCATCACTCGTGTGAGATTCAACATGTTTCCTGTTCCAAAGAGTATCAAACCGATCATCAGAGTCAAAGACTAATGGGTCCTAGAAAGGGACATGAGTGCACTTGATCTCCTGGCGATAGATCCAGAAAGCATTAATCTTTTTTGCCTTCCAACCATATTCCCTTATCAAACTATTACGCAGTGGAGTGCTCATGCGGCAATTTTCATCGGCCTTCCCTTTAGGGAGGTAAAACCTGAGCCATGCCGACCTCTGATTATCCATCGGCATGCATGCTAAGTCGACCCACAATCTACTAATATCCTCCATAGGATTTCACCACGCTTCACAATAAGGCCGAGGGCTATGTTTTACCTTAATAAATGTATCACCCAAATCATCCTCGAGGTTGTAGTCCCACCTATTGCAAATGAAAACAACCCTGAGGTGTTCCAGTTTTTCCTCCAGTAGCTCTATTGATTTCTTCTTTACCATGACCACTATTTTGTAGCATAGCGGACATTCAAAAAATCCCCTCTTCTTCTTCTTTGGGTCGGAGCAAAAGGTTCAGTCCATAATAACCAGCTGTCGAAACACTTCAAGGGCCAAAACCTGATCAATGACAGATGCAGGGAGTTAGATTGGCTCTTCATAAAAGCCACACACTCAGACGCATGTGAATTCCTCCCCAAGGAACCAATCACACTTGGGGAGCAAGGATTGCATCCAACCGGTTTGTTCGCCCGATAGGCAATAGTAGTCATCATCCTCGCTCAGATCTTGCAAAATTGGAATCAAGAATTTCTCCAAAAATGCTTAATAATCATAGGTGGAAGAGAGGATGTGGGTCCATATCAAAACTAGCTTCTGATGCTTCTTCTCATCAAATATTGATAA
Organism: Sequoiadendron giganteum; assembly: GCA_007115665.2. Taxonomy (NCBI): domain Eukaryota; kingdom Viridiplantae; phylum Streptophyta; class Pinopsida; order Cupressales; family Cupressaceae; genus Sequoiadendron; species Sequoiadendron giganteum. The sequence goes on from CM021110.1 coordinate 153,581,081, forward strand.
CTCTATTTTTTCTTTGAAGAAATCAGGGTTTTGATGTAGAAACATATAGGCAAGAAGAGAAGGATATCTGAACTCATCAATTTGCTTCCGCATATCTTTGACAATCATGTATGCAAAATCATACCAGAAAGGGTCGTGTTGCCTCCTTAGTTGAAAACCCAGGCCCAACTGAGATTCCTACACAATCATGTCATCATCCAAGCCGAATGTCGACCTCCTACAATGATTTCAATAACTAAGATTTTACAACCATGATTCAGAGATTGAACATCTAACCTGAATATCCATTTTAACCATCATGAAGGTGCATTTAAATTGTCAACCTAGGGATGTGAACTTGAAATGGGTCAGCACAGTATGTGCACTGGGAACTCAAAGTAGTCATCTTCATTCTACAACTAAGAGAAACTTGATACTGAAAGTAAATTGCATGGAAAGAAACAAAGTAAATGTTGAACATCACTCAACAATTAAACTTAAACTGAACATGCATGAAAAAAATGAAAATCTGAGCAGCAAACAGGAAACTACTTTGCCCGCTTTGGCTATAGGAACAGTCACAGAATGAAATCCTAGTGGTTGCAGGAACAATCGGTGCCAGATTCTTAACTAAGTACTAAACAAAATCTAATACTAATCTAACTAAACTAAAGGAACAAATTACTCACCAAGTGGGCCCCCTTGGATGAGTATCCTCTAAAACTAATGCAAACTCAGATACTCAACTCAAAATCTCATTTTATTCATTGAAAACTGCAAATACAAAAGAGTATGTCTGATAGTATTATCAGATTGTACAATAGCTTGGCGAATAACTCCTGAAGAAGGAGGATCCGAACCTTATTTATCAAATAAATAGGGCATTCAATACCACAAAATAAAAGGAAACCATTTAGGGAAAGCAAAGAAAAGAGTGGAAGGGTAGTTACACATGCAGGGGAATTCGTTTAGACATGCATGTCCAAACGTGGACTCAACCACTGCAGTAACGCCCACATTGTTCAATGTCATTAAAGATCAGCATAAGGCAGTTACATGTGGCTGACATGGGAATCTCCTATCGTTGTCCTCTAGTTGACCTTTGCGTGATTCCTCTACATGACCAGCTGGCGGTTGTGTTTCTCAACTTATCATTCTTAATCATGGCTGCATGGTGATGTCATTATGCATAATAATTGCATAGCTATAACCACCTTAAAGAACATTTATTAACCACATGCAAGATTAATATAGATAGTCCACATAATAGGTTAATATCATTAAAACTGGCAGAAATGAAATTAAACCCAGATATCTTATGGTTTGAGAGAAACTATATAAAAGTATAAACATGTAATATCAAATTGCATGGTAACTTTAGAAAATAAAATATAGATTCTACCCATAACTAGACTCATCACTCCCCCCAACCTAACATTTTGTTGGTCCTCCAACAGGGGAAGAATTATGCTTCTACTTGGTCAAGGCTCTGAAATCTGCAACTAATAACTGTCCAATATCAGTGTTTGTTGTGGGCGAATCAGGTTTCCAGTAGAATCCTCCCAATTTTTCAAGTATCCTCCATCTTTGATGTTCCTCAGCAATGTCATATCGGTAGAACCTAAAATTTGGCACAGGCCACATGAGGATAGGTGGCTGAAAAGTCAGGGGAAGCCATTCTCATCCCTTTGTTCTCCCAATCTGAATGTAACTTTCAATTATTTTTATTGCAACAACATAGTTGTGGATGGAATGTGATTCAACTTATTTCACCTCATCAGTTAATGTGTTCCATCTCTGGGATAGGTATCCTCTCATAGTGTCCTCTTTTTCTCTTGTTTTTACCTCATACTCACTGTAAACCGCCTCAATCCAAGGCATACTCCTGTTACCATAGCTCGAACTGAAAACAATTATATTTCAGTCTGTGTAAATGTCTTTGGGGTTTCTTGATTCAGCTCTAATGGTCAGGGGAATATTGAATTCCTTCCCCTTATAAGCATTATATTGTTCACCCTAGCTAATCTCATTTTATACCCAAGACATGAATGCTCTCAAATGGATGTCCCCCACATAAAGCAACGGGTTCTAGTCTTGGTCTTTAGTTACAACAAAGTTGTGTGAATAAAATTCACATAATAAATTTTTCATTTCAGGGGAGGAAATTCTATAAGCATTGAAAAATTCAGTAGGAGTTTCAATAGAGGGGCTCAAACCTGAGATAATTCTTGACAATTTAAAGGAGAGATATTTCTCTTTCAAGTGTAGAGCATAAACCCTTGGAGGGGTTCTACATTCTAAAATTTGTGGCACTAGGGTTGCAATGCCGCTCACCCTCTCCTTCAAAAAGAAAATATCTTCATTCTTTTCTTCAATAATCTCATCCCTCTCTTGGATTTCCCTTTTCAATCTTTTCTTTTCTTTTTTCCATTCCCCCTCTCTTCTTTGTATCTCTTTCCACAAATTCAAAATTGTTGCATGCACTAAAAAATCAAGAGGGTTATGGATTCTTACTAGGGTTTTTGTGGATGGATTTTTACATAGATTCAGGATGTATCATTGGTTCAGGTTGTAGAGGTAAAATTTCTCTTTCCTCCTCTTGCTGCAGGGCCCCTTGTTCTTGTTCTTGTTCTTGCAGTTGCTGCAGGAACTCTTGATCTTGATCTTGTTTCAGGAACTCCTAATTTTCTTCATGTTCTTGAATCCAAATTCTTCTGTAAGGGCACCAAGATCCTCTAGGGTCATTTTTGCTGCCTTATGGAATATATTTTCTTCTTCTACATTTTCCTGCTCCAATGGAGCTTTAGTGTTGTCACACGATGTCCCACCAAGCTCAAGGTTTTTCTATGAAGGCATATCAATAGCTGGTTTTGATTTCTTGAGAGGGCTCTTATGTTTTTCTTTGGCTACAGGATGAATAGTGCCAAACTTTCTTTTCTTAGGACTTAGCACCTCTCTTTGCATGGGCTATATTTTTCCTTTCCTTGCTTTTGCCTCACTCTTTGTGCCCTTTTTCTTATCATAGTTTCAAGTGGAACATTATCATCCTCAAAATTTGATGAAGAATTTTATCTTTCAAAGTGCTTAGGCTCAGAGGAACTAACATCTATAGTCCTTTCTTCAATAGGAGGATTCACACCAAGGTCAGCACCAGGGGTGTCTTTAGCCATGCTTAATCTTTTGTTAGACCTTCGTGTTTGAGGTGAAACCCTAGGTTGTAACTGCTCAGGTCTAAATTGATCAACTTTTATAAATTCCTCCTAGATCATTCTAGGTGTTGCATCATGCAGAGATTTTACAACCAACAATTTGATTAGAAAATGGTGGGAAACAAAGTTGTCCTTACCTTTTTTAGTTTTTGTTGCCATGATGGAGAGAAGGTTGTACAAGACATTGGGCACATTTATCCTCCTCTCGTGCCTCATATGAGTCAACAGTTTGAAATGTACCTAATGCAGGTTCAACAGTCGACCCTCAGAAGTGATATATATGATAATGTAGACGGATGCCTTCTTCCATGGCTTGGGCAGAGAGAGTCTTTTAGCACCTTTTTTTTTAATAGTGATTGAAGGGTCACCATGTATCGTGAATATAGCCCTGGCTAACTTGGTGTCTCTAGAAATAAGGTAAGGCTCGCTGTCAGCTGGTAACCTTGAAACTTTTTCAAAATTTTCTCGGTTGCTATGACCTCCAACCCTTTTACTGTGGATTTTCCATCTGAAAATTTCTAGGTGAACTCTAGAGCAATACCTTCATCAAAACCATCCAGTTTCAGGAAATAGTCCAACCAGCCACAATTTTGAAATTCAGTCAAACACTGTCCATCTTGCAATAAAGCATCATGAACTGAGGGCTCATTTCGAATTATTCCGCCTCTGATTGTCTGTAATCAATCTGTCACTCTACAAAATTCCCTTATGTAATTCTTATCTAAAAGCAAATTCCTTTCTGCTCACTTGCTAGCTGAATTGTACACTGAATTTTCCTTCACTCTGATTTTTACCTTTTACCATTTTCATTTCAAGATTATGACAAGGTCAATAATGGCAAGGAATGGTAATAAAAGGGATTAATGATGAGAGGAAATGGCAGCGGTAGTTTAGTGTCACATCACATATGTGAACCGTCTTTTATTTCATATTTTAAATCAACTCAACAAGATTTACTAACATAGACAATCATGGAATGACATGTAGCAATATATCTGAATCTTCTGACCCCTCCCCCCAACCTAAATTTGTACATGTGTCCACACATATAAGATGGCAGCAATGACTTGATAGGGGGATTATAAAAATTATGTGAATGTCCATACTAACGTATAGTGATTAAATGAAATGCTCTAAAAGATAATTAAGAATGCAATTAATGCGCACATACCTGAGTGTGTACAAACATGATTGTGTAGAGGATTCATTGAAACAATCATGGAGAAAGTGTTGTTTGTCTTTTTAAGAAATAATTGAGAAATTAATGATGATGAAGTGGAATGGTGTGAGGTGGAATGAAGTGATGGAAGAGAGAGAAAGGTGGTACGGATGGACAGATGGGCGGATGGGTGAAAAATTGGACTTCTACAAAATTAGAAGTCTTTATTATGACAAGTACGTACGTTAATTAGCCAGAAGGAGGGACACTAGGTCCACTGCCTTCGGGTGCAGGAACTCTTTGGCTGCAGGAACTATGCTCGGGTGTTGCATGTTGGATGAATTGCTGCAGAAACTCTTCTTTGGAAGCTAGGCTATTATACAATTGAAGATGATGCCCATTAACTAGTAATTTGAATCTAACAGGGTCAATGGTGGTGAGTTGCACAACTCCATTGGGAAAGACCTCAACAACTTCATATGGTCCTAGCCACCTTGTCTGCAATTTTCTTGCATTATCCTAATACCGTGAGTCATAAAGCAATGCCCAGTCATCTGGCTAAAATTTCTTCTCTTTGATAAATTTGTCATGCCATTTAACTCGTTGACTCTACACAACTTCAGGATGGTGCAAGTTTGTTTTCCTCATCTCATCTAAAGCATTCAACTGCATGATCCTTTCTTTCTATGCCTCAAAATTTTTTATCCCCAACTCTACTGCAATTCTGAGATTTTTGTGCTCAAATTCAATGGGCATCATGGCTATCTTCCCATATAGTAGCTCAAATGGGGTGAAGCCTATAGTTGTCTTCCAGGTGGTTCTGTAAGCCCAAACTGCTTCTGATAATCTGTTTGTCAAATCCTTTATGTGAATATCCACTGTTTTGGTTAGGATGGCGTCAATCTCTCTATTTGTTACCTCAACTTGTCCATTTTCCTAAGGGTGATAAGGAGTAGACTTTATGTGCTTATATTATATTCATTAACTAGTGTTGTATTAAGTGTTGAGGTAAATTGAGCTCCTTGATCAATTACTATATCTCTGGGGACTCCATACTGTGTGAAAATTTCTTCATAAAGAAATTATGTAACCTTATTGTCTTGTGCACATTGCATGGATTTGACTTCTACCCACTTAGTTACATAATTAGTGCATACCAAAATATAGGACTTTCCATTTGATGGGGGATCAATGACTCCCAAAAAATCCAATCCCCACTTGTCAAAGGGAGTGACTACTACTCGGGGATAGAGTGACATCTCATATGACTTGGTTGGCCTACCCATCCTTTGGCATCTATCACATTTCCATGTATATCTTCATGCATATTTGTGGAGTGTAGGCCAATAGTATCCTATGTTCAAAATTTTCATTGTTGTTCTCTTGACTGCAAAATGTCCTCCACAGGGTTCATCATAGAATGCATGCGGAATTCCATAGGTCTCATCTTCCCTCACACATCTTCTCATAACATGATCTAGTCCAGTATAAAATAGGCATCCAACTATCCATGAAAAAGGGAAAAAAAATTCAATCAACACCCTTCTCTCTTTTGGAGAAAAGTGAGGAGGAACTCTCCCTGTCACAAGGTAATTAGCTATGTCAACATACCAGGGTGTTTGCACACTAATGGAGAATAGATTCTCATCAGGAAAGGAGTCATCTATGGCTTGACTGTCTTCTGATGTGGGCAGCCTTGAAAGAAAACCTACAATAATGTTGGCCTTCCCTGGTTTGTCCAAAATAGTTATGTCAAACTACCACATCAACAACAACCATATGGCTAACCTTCCTAAGATCAGGGGTTTATTCATGAGATATCTAATGGCTGTATGATCATTGTGCACAAATATTTGGTAGCCTTTTATATATTTCCTAAATTTGTTTAGGGCATAGATCATTTCCAACATTTCTTTCTCTGTTACTGTATAATTGAATTCATCTCCCTGCAAGTTTTTGCTAACAAAATAAATGGCATTTTAAATGGCTCCTTCTTTCTGTCCTAGGATTGATCCTATGGAATAATCTGAGGCATCTGTATGGATGTGAAAAATAATTTCCCAATTAGGTCACGTAAGAGCAGGAGCATGAGTCAGGGGTGTCTTTAAATCATAAAATGCTTTCTCACAACCTTCTGTCCATTGGAACTCAACTTCTTTAGTTAAGAGACTATACAGTGGTGTTGCTATTTTTCTAAAATATTTAATAAAATGCCTATAATAGCATGCATGTCTCAGGAAACTCCTAACATCCTTTAGTTTTACAGGTATAGGCAGATTATTAATTACCTCAATTTTTGTAGGATCAACTTGAATTCCGTGGTGGGAAATGTAGTGGCCAAAAAATACACCTTCCTGCATCATCATGAAGCACTTCTCACTATTTAAAGATAGATTTTGGTCTTCACATCTCTATAGGAATTTCTTCAAATTGTCCAATGCTTCATCAAAATCAAGACCATAGGTTGTAAAATCATCCATATAGATTTTCATGCAGTCAAGGGAGATGTCTAAAAATATGTTGATGACTGCTCTCTGAAAAGTTGCAGGTGCATTGCATAACCCAAAGGGAAGTACTGAATAGGCATATGTCCCCCATGGACATGTGAATGTTGTCTTCTTTTGATCTTTTGGTGAAATTTGAATATGATTGTAACCATTGAATCCATCAAGAAAAGAAAAGTATTGTTTTCTTGCAAGAGAGTCTAGGACTTGATCTACAAAAGGCAAGGGAAAATGGTTCTTAGTAGCAACATTGAGCTCCCTATAGTCAACACAAACTCACCATTTTCCTCCCTTCTTAGGCACAATCACCAATAGAGACACCCACTGACTGTCTGAAATAGGGTAGATAAATCCTACATCTAGTAACTTTTGCAGCTCTGTTTTGACAATTTCTCTCAATGCAGGGTTGATTCTTCTTTGTGGCTGCCTTACAGGTGTACAATCATCTTTGATATATATCCTATGAGTGCAAAGATTTGGATCCAATCCCTTCATATTATGATAATCCCAGGAAAATGCATTTTGATGGGCTTTCAGCAAATTTTCCAAAGTCAACTGTTATCCCTCACTCAATTTACTGTTGATATTCAAATATCACCCTTCAAACACCAGTATTTGTGTAACTAACTCTATCATAGTTGCTTCATTAATATATGGTACTATAAGTTCATGTGACATCATTGTGTGAAACATACCTATTGTTGTAGGAAGTTTGTCTGCTAAAAGAGTGGCTGCAGGAAGAGTGGCCGCAAGAAGAGTGGCTGCAAGAAGTCTGTCTACAGAGACAGTGGTGGTAGGAAGAGTGGTTGTAGGAAGTCTATCTATTGGAAGAGTGGCTACAGGAAGATTAGGCAGAATTGACAGAAGTGTTTTCATGAGGTTAGTAGAACTAGGCGCATGAGCGGGTGATGTCTCCTCTATCTGACAATGGTTCTGAAGTATACTAGATAACACTTCATCTTCATCTTGAAGCTGCATGAAAGGACTTCTCTCTAGCTTCATGAGTTGTGCCACAAATGTAACTTCTTCATCCTCTTCACCAACATGCGGCCATACAAAATTATCCTCATCATCACTTGACTGAAATCCAATATGAGCATCTACAGTTGCTAACCATGGCCTACCAAGGATAATGGGATACCCGCCTAGTGTAGCTTTGGGAGAAAGAACCATGAAGTCGACTGGATACTCCCAAGAGTCTAGAATCACCACAAGGTCCTATACTATATCATCAGATTTAACAGTGGAACTATCAGCAAGCTGCAAGACAGTAGGTGTGGATCTCATGCTTGCAATTTTGAGTTGTTGCAAGATGTCTTTAGTCATCACATTGATTGAAACACCCAAGTCAATCAAAGCATTCTTTATGTTGATCCCTTTTATAATAACTTCAACCACAGGACTACCTGGGTCATTGTACTTGGGGATAGTTACTTTTCCAAGCATAATGTCAGTCGATTATCCCATTACATGAACTATAGCTGGGTCCTTTTTCCTGCCCAGTTTCTTGAGGCGTGCTTCTTTAATTTCCTTGCCATATATAGGAGCACATTTTATGGCCTAGAACAGGGGTATCTAGACACATATATGCTTTAGATGGTCTAGAATATCAAAAGTAGTTTCCTCCTTGTGTTCTTTTTGTTTGGTAACTTCCAATCTCTGGAGGAATGGTGGTTCTTGGGCTGTTTGCTTGGCTAGATCTGGTTCGAGATTTTTAGGTGCACAAGGTTGAATGAGATCAGTCAAAGATTATTCTTTCTCTTCCACATGAAGCTCAGTGATAATGGGGGTGGAAGGAGCTGACAAGGTAGTTCTTGAATGCAAACGTATGTCACTTAAACTCACATCATATACAGGGAATTGATTTGGATCAGAAGAATATACAGGTTGTTGTTGTGGTTTATTATTTGGGTTGGGTGTGGGTTGGGTTGTAACTGAGTAGATTTGGGTACATTTGATCTTGCATTAGTAGGAGGAGGAATTATAGTAGGTTTTTGGGTTGAGAAGATGGCTGCATGTACTTGGTTGTTTAGTTTAGCCATCGTTGGCCACCTCTCCATTGAAATGTTTGCTACCAGTTTCCTGGAGGTGGTTGCCAAGGTCCTTGAAACTATTGCAAATTCCCCTGAGGTTGCCACCACTAGGGTGAATAATTTTGATAATTGGACCAAGCATTTGGAGGGTTACCCCAAGACTGCGGTGGATATCCTCCATAGTTGGATGGACAAGGGGGCTGCCACTGGTTACCAGATGAATAAGAATTAAAATATGGCCCAACAAAATATAGTGGATCTGGTGGCATACCTTGTCTTGAAGCCCATGGTCTTTTCTATGCAACAAAGTAGACTTGGTATTCCTCAGTCTGAATTGGTTTGAACTCAGGTGGAATCTTCTTGTTGTCAATGTTAGCTATCACCTTGCATTTGCAGTCCTTCTTCTGTCTACAATGAGGGCAATATTCTACCAGCATTGCCTTTGCCTCCTCATGTTTCTTCTTAGCTTGAAGTGTATCTAACTGAGTAGCTATATTGTTGATGATATCCTACTTGAAATCTTCTAGAAAATTAGTAATCTCCATCCTTGAGACTCCACTGGTGGATGACTTACCTATAGAGGATTGATAAGCTCTTCCTTTCTTTAAAGCTACCCTAGAATAGTTTTGGCATAGCTTCTTGATATCCTCCCAAGGGACTTGAGTGATATCTCCTCCTGCCATCAGGTCCAAGGCATTGCTATAGCTCTCACTAATTTCTCTCAGGAAAAACAACTTTTGTGAGTCTTCATTGAGTGTATGGTGTGAAGATTTCTGCAAGCAAAACATAAACCTTGAAATGAAATCCTTCAGGCTCTCATCTTCCTTTTGCTACATTCTAAAAATTTCACCTCCTCTCATATCACTACCCCTGCAATACTCCTTATATTTTTCAAAGAACTTTATCTTCATATCTCCCCAAGTCACCACAGTGTTTCTGCCAAGGCCCATAAACCATCTCAATGTAGCTTCTTTCAAAGTAGTAGGAAATAGATTGTCTATGGGCATCAATGGTATAGTCATAGCTTCTGCAAAGTATATCAAAATCAAACAAGAATTTATCAGGATCTTTTGTGACAAGTCCATAGAACTTAGGAATGACTGAAGCAGGGATATTTTTGAGGTTATCTACTTCATTCTGTTGAGCAATGGGAAAAGTAAAATTTGGTCAGTTCTGCCTGTTAGGCCTATTTCCATTTGCATCAGCCATGCTTGCTTGATGAAATTCCAGAATAAAGGGTTCTTCAACTGGATTTCAATCTTCAAGGGAAACTTTAGAATTGGTCAAGTCAGGGAATATATTAGCAAAGGGGTGTGGCTCTTCTTCTTCTTCATTTTTGGGAAAATTTGGAAGCTCTACTAGTTGAAATGGCTCTGTATTATTAGGAAGGAATCTCCCATAAGCATTTGTTCTTCTTCTATGCATGCGGTATCAAATTAGTATCAACCAACTCACACAAAGAATGGGTGGGAAAAAATAGTGGATCATAACTTCTAACACTAAGAGAAAATTCCAAAAACACTGCAATGGAGAAACTATCACTGACTCCAAAGGACTCCTTAGTTTGATACCATCCCCAACAACAATGCCAAAAATGTCGGCCTCCTACAATGATTTTAATAACTAAGATTTTACAGCCATGATTCAGATATTGGACATCTACCCTGAATAGCCATTTTAACCATCATGAAGGTGCATTTAAATTTTCAACCCAGGGACATGAACTTGAAATGGGTTAGCACGGTATGTGCACTAGGAACTCAAAGTAGTCATCTTCATTCTACAACTAAGAGAGACTTAATACTGAAAGTAAATTGCATGGAAAGAAATAAAGTAAATGTTGAACATCACTCAATAATTAAACTTAAACTGAACATGCATGGCAGAAATGAAAATATGAGTAGCAAACAAGAAACTACTCTGCCTGCTTTGGCTACAGGAATAGTCACATAATGAAATCCTAGTGGTGAACAGTCGGTGCCAGATTCTTAACTAAGTAATAAACATAAGCTAATACTAATCTAGCTAAACTAAAGGAATGGATTACTCACCAAGTGGGCCCCCTTGGATGAGTATCCTCTAAAACTAATTCAAACTTAGATACTCAACTCAGAATCTCATTTTATTCATTGAAAAGTGCAAATACAAAAGAGTATATTTGATAGTATTATAAGATTTTATAATAGCTTGGCGACTAACTCCTGAAGGAGGATCCGAACCTTATTTATCAACTAAACAAGGTAGTCAACTCTCACTACCTGAGAGGATGCCATTTAGGGAAGGCGAAGAAAAGAGTGGAAGGGCAATTACACATGCAGGGGAATCCATTTAGACATGCATGTCCAAATACAAACTTGACCACTACAGTAACACCCGCATTGCTCAATGTCATTAAAGATCAGCATAAGGCAGTTATATGCGGCTGACATGGGAATCTCCTATCGTCGTCCTCTAGTTGACCTTCGTGCGATTCCTCTACGTGACTAGCTGGCGGCTGCGTTTGTCAACTTAGCATTCTAAATCATGTTTACATGGCAATGTCAGTACACATAATAACTGCATAGCTATAACCACCTTAAAGAACATTCATTAACCACATACAAGATTAATATAGATAGTCCACATTATAGGTTAATATCATTAAAACTGGAAAAAATGGAATTAAACCCAAATGTCTTATGGTTTGAGAGAAAATATAGAAAAGCATCAGTATGTAATATCAAAGTCCATGGTAACATCAACAAATAAACTATAGATTCTACCCATAACTAGACCAAAAACTAGATTCATCACTGAACACGAAAGCCATCATGGAGAAGGCGTCTTGCAAATCCGCATGTATGAAGTCAACATGATGATTCATTTTTTTTAACGACTATTGGCAATCCTGGGGCCTTTTGGTCTCCGCATTATAAAATTCAAGGGCATTCCTTTTGCCTCTCCAGAATTCTGAACCATTTTTCTAGTTGAAGGAATCCATCGATAACATCCTGGTGCTATTCCCAGGAACGCACAACATGTCCCTAAGAGCCTCCACATATAACACAACTCTCAAACTTCTTCCCTCAATGGCGCCAGTCACCGAAAGGGACCATATATTGCGGAAGCCCACAAAGCCATTACTTGTATGACAGTTGATTGTTGAAGGACTTTCTCATTCTGGCGAAAGCAACTTCCCTTAGGCCCTTAGGGTTAGTCTTAAGGATGGGGTCATAAATGTTATCCCACTCTTCCTTTATCAAACTTGCATCTCCAAGGGTCCCTTTCTTAGTTGACCGAGTGTGAAACCATTCTAGAATTTCTGGGATTCTAGGCGTAGCGTAGGACTCATCATGAAAATATTGAATGAGTCTTGTGAGCATCGCATCAGCTAAGCTTTGGGACGTTTTTCCTAGCTCATTCATTTGTAGATTTTCAGCTACCTCAGGGGTAGTGGATTCCATTTTTCCTCTCCTTCGATGTTTCCTATGCACCCCTCAACAATTCTACACTTCGAAAATTCTTTGCACTTCAAAAATTCTCTGCACTTCGAAAAGATTTATTTTCTTTGTTTAAACAACTGCATGCAATACTTAGTCTTTTCTGTCCTCCTTCGAGTGGTAGATGACAGTTTCTTTTTCTGCATTAAATTCGGCATGTGCTACTAGCTTTTTGCTCATGTGAAGTGAATTACTTGCCATTTTCAAATGATAAGAATTCATAATGACCCCAAGTACCTACAACCCATGTCGCGATTTTCCTTGGAAATTGAGCTGGTGATTTGAAAGCAGACTAGGCATCGTATGTAGTGGTAATTAATATCCCCAATGGAAAGATTATGCCAAAGTATTTGATAAGCATCAAATAGATTTGCATCCTTTCTTGGAGTTTGAGGAACATCTGCAAGATGACACCTCAGCGTCCTGCCGAATAGACTACCGCAAGATACTGCCATCAGATTGTGCTAATTAATTAGCTTGCCTTAATTTTGTACGCAACAACTCGTACCTACATATGCAACTGGGTGAGAGGCTCGAGCGAGCCTTGGTGCAGTATTTGAGGTGGTTCCTGGTTAACCTCATGCTTATGGTATGCGAATTACCATGCTTATCCTTGTCGCTTCTATAAATAGGCACCTAGGCAGTAGTGAAATCAAACTTAGCAATTTTTAGCAGAATTAGCATTAGGTGATTGGTTTAGCCCTTGGTAATTGTTGTTCGCATAGTATTTGCATAAAGTTAAAATGTAGGCATCTTGCATAGGGCTATTGTCCAACAGTTGTATAGGGTTTGACGCCATGGACACCCCGATTAGGCTGACCTCCCACAAATCTCAAAAAACCTTTTTGGGCGAGATTTTGACTAGGCGTCTTAAGAGGATGACCAAAAATAAGCATTCTTTGGCCATCATAGCCGTGAAATGGGTTCTGGGATGTAACTACCTCGAATATGAGGACAAGTACAAAGTTATCACTAATGTGTGCTCTCACTTTGTGGTGTTGATGCTTGACATCCAAATTCCCAAGCCACTTATCATCCGTCTGGTAAAAGAATTTTTTCCAAAGAAGTATCTGAATGGCCTCGAGGAGGTGGTAGCGAATGCTGCTTTTGGTGGAGGAATATTGACTGTGAGTGACCTTCATGAGTTCATTGAAGAAGACATGGTCATCCCATGGTTTTCGCTCCTGAGCAGTTTTCGTCTTCAGTCGTAGGAAGTACATCGCCAAAGTGTCACTTGTGCCTATCACTTCCTCTTCTGAATATACAATGTGGTGCCATTCTATGACATTGACTGCTATACCGATTTCAGGAACCTGGTGTTCCCTCCACCACCTACCATTGCTTCTCTGGATGGTGTCATTTGCCCAGTTGCTGTTGCTGAGGATGATATGGTTCTGGACGTTGTCTTTGTTGCTACTTTCTCCCATGACTGAAGACTTCCTCTCTTTTCATGTTTTTAAGATTAAAACTCGTTAGTCCTTTTTGTATATAGTCTGAAAGGCCTTATAATACAAATATATATATATAAGTATATACTTTTTAAAAGTGTGGCCTTTGATCCATTTTGATACTGTACTTATCGAAGTATATAAATATAATGAAGATATGGATTATATTTTTTTTTTCGCTTTGTTGCATATTTTTTACCCTTCCTAGCATATGTGTTACTCACTGCATCATAATGTAAATTTCCGTTGCATCATAGATTAAGAAGACCAACCGAACAAACAAAGGAACACAGGAAAAAAACCATAATAATTACATATTTACATGGTAGATTTGTTCAATTGAGCTTCATAGAAATTTTAAGGTGAATTCCCCTAACAGGAACCCCTATCGCTTTTCTTTCTATGCTTTTTGATTCAAATGCTTCATATTGCTTGCACTAAATTACCATGAATGTACCCTCCCCCAGGTTGTCAAATTTATCGGTTCAACTGGGTCTTGTTGTCCGCTCATTGAATTCTAACATTAGGTCCTCATCATCCAGGCCTTGATCCAAAAAGTTGTTCAATAGAGAAAACACACCCAAACCTGCCACATTTTGCATGACTAATCCCATGGAGGGTAGTGGGTAATGATTTTTTAGTGATGCTTGGTTTAGGATGCATAAGTTGATACATAGGAGGATATCTCCATTCTTCTTTCAGATCAGGATTAGGCTGAACACCCATGTGTTAGGCTCGACTGAGAAGACAATCTGTGACTAAACTAGCTTTGTTAACCTTTGCGCCATCAATGCTTCAATTTTGGGACTCGTTGGCCTCTATTTTTGGCAAGCTAATTTGACCTCTCCATTCGGCTCTATTGTAGGTTGGATGATGTCGGGATCATATCCTTTGAGGTTATTGTATGACCAGGTCACCTTTCCTCCATAATTTTCTTTTAAAAATTGGACGGGCCTTTCTTTACCTTGATGTAAGACGTCTTTTCTAACTTTAAGCTTGCTTCCATCTCTGATCTAAAAAATATGTATAATCACCTCTATTTGGTACAAACTTCCTCTTATTGTTTCTTTCATTGCCAGAAATGGGGCTTTCGGGAGTGAACAAACTTTTCAGAAGCTTATGGGAACTTAGTTGAATGTCTTGTCCATCGTCGGCTTTGGCGACCCTTAATTGGAGTTGGTCGGAAAATTCTCCCAACTGTGAGCCGAACGAAGCGATGTGGTCATCGTTGTTAAATGATTGACAACTCTGACCATTATCTGGAATCGCTGATTGGACTATCATTTGTACAAAGTGTCTATTATGTAGTAGGTCGGAGGTCAATTTGAATTGGGATTCGATTTCAACCATGCGATTTGCATTAGCATTCTATTCTCATGGAACAGTTTGAATATTGAAAGCTTCAAAGTTCTTGATTAGGTCCTAGACTTTAGCTCTATAGGATCTCATATGAACATTCTTTGCTATACTAATACCCCAAATTTTTTTGACAATTGGATTGGACTCTCTGAACACCATTATTTGGTTGATTCCCATTCGTTCTGCTAGGCTTAGACCTAGCACAAGGCCTTCATATTCAACTTTGTTGTTGGAACAGGAAAACTTGAATCAAAAGGATTTGATTGCCTTTTCATTGCTCGGGGAAGTCAGGCATATCCTAGCCCACACACCAACCTTGCATTGGGCACCATCGAAGTGCAATGACCATAGTTCTATGGTTGAAATGCCTTTGGGCTCTTGTTTCACCTTCGGGATGGCTTGTTCTTCATCATAAATGACATAAGTTCCTAGTCCAGTGGAATGACAATTACCAAAGGGGTCTTTATCAATGAACTCACTTAAGATAACCTCCTCTTAATCGATTTGATCTTCAATGATTTCCTCATCTTCTAGAAGCTCAATGCAATACATCTCCTCCTTGGCGATGGAGGTGTGAGTGGGCTCAAAGACTTTTCTAGCTTCGTCTGCAACATGTTTTGAATGTAAAGGCTCAAAAATCAACTTCATCTTGGATCCATGTATGGTCCTTATAATCGGATGCGACCAATCTAAGGAAAGGTATCCTCCCAGTTTAGAAGTGAACTCCCTGGACAAGCACAAACTGAATATTGGAGGAATATCAATGATCACTGTATCCTGCTTGACCACGATATTGGGGTAGGAAAACAGAGTTAATGGAAGGTCCTTAATGATTCCCACAGTACTAACCATATTTCCATTTAATTGCATAACTCATTTATTCAAAAGGTTCATATCTTAGTCCTAAGGCTTTAACTATTTTCTTGGGCATGACTATGGTGTTGGCACCAGAGTCAATCATGGAGTTATGTAGTAATTTCTTACCCACAATAAGGGTTAGGAAAAATGACTTCGGTTTTGGTTTACCTTTGTCGACTTTGACTGTGAATTCTTCCTCTTGGTTCTCAATAGAGGCCTCTTCTGCAGTATTCGTGAGAAATTTTGTCAGGGGTGATTGATCAATAACCTCCCCTTGAAGTGATTTCTCCTTTAGTTTTGTGATCGGGTCTCCTTGGAGACCCCTCTATAGTAATATCTTTTGCTCTAAAATGGCTAAGATATCCCATAGGGAAACATTAGCGGATGATTTTTTCAAATTTTCCACCACATTGAACGATGGCGAGTTTGGAGGCTTCTGCTCCTTAGCTCTCATTGTTACAATCTCTCTTCATGACGAAAATAATGACACCATAGTGGAGGTACTAGGGTTCTGGTCAGATCTTTAGGCTGTAGGCTGAATGATTGTGGGATGATCGATTCACTTGTGAATCTCCTCTTGGAGCGAGTGTTGTAATCAAACTGCACTTGTGGCATTTCTAAAGTGGGTGACTCAATTATGAACATCGCTTCCTCTCCTTCCATCCATGAGAAAAGGGCATGGTTAGGAGCTATGCCATTTTCCTATTCTAGAGACATCCCTTGCATTTAGCGATGAGTACCATGTTTTCCATTTGCAGAGAGGCATATACATAGCCCCCATGGTCCGACGTTGTGCCTTGGTTGCGCTGCTCTGCCACTTGCTGTTGTAGATTGCCACATGGGAAGTTTTAGGGAATATGTGAATCACCACAAGGGAAGCACCAGGGGTTGCCATCGTCGACCAAATTGTTTTTCCCCATAGTTAGCTCTCTATTTGAGCTTAGGTTGGTGTTTTGCAATGGAGTGGGTACCAATACTATTTGATTTGTTGTTTACACCTGAGGATTTGTGCGAGCGCCTCCTTGGAACTAGTTTTGTTGGTAAGAGGACCTTCCACCTTGATAATTCTAATAGGTCAACTTTGGAGGAGCGGCCTGGTTGCGCTTGATGATAGTTATCTCATTGGCCATAGCTCGCAACATCTCATTTATGCCACTCATCTCATCCTTCAGAGCAACAATCTGTGGTACACTTGTGTATGTGTACATGGATTGAGCAGGCGTAGCTGTAGTAGTCGACGACATCACCTAGGCGAGAATTGGTAGCTCAGGGAATATAGGCATGATAGATCGAGGTGGAAACCTTCCAGCATTAATTAGATTATTCTCCACTTTAATTGTAATGCTATATACATTTGGTAGAGTAGTTTCACCGAGTGACTGGATCATCATGGAGATGTTAGCGTTGATGGACTTCAGGTAGAACACAAATGCCAAGTTGAGCAGCGGGTGGATTGCAACCTAAATTATTTTCCAAGTTATGTGGAACCAAGTGTTGAAGTCAGTCAAAGCCTCATATGGGGCCCGCTTGATGATATCTAGCTGGTGATACTGGGAAGACCAATCTTTGTCATTCGAGAATCTTTCATAAAAAATATCTTCGAGCTGATCCCAAGTGTTGATAGAGTTAGCCAACAGAGTGTGATACCAATCTGATGGTTTTCCTCTTAAAGAAGTTGCGATAAACTTTAGCACTGTGTTCTGATCCATTACCCCGTACACAAAACATACATCCACCACATCTTGTAGATGTTCAGATGGTGTTCTTGAGCCATCTCCGATAAACTTAGGAATAGCTTTGAGAGCAGAGACCGAGATAGGAGCCCAAAAGGCGGGTGCTACTGGGGCTATAAGGGGACTTTCAGAGTCCCATGCCACATAGTTTTGGTTAGGTAAAATGGTTGGTGGAGGAGTCAGAATGTTCTTGTGATGGGTTCTAGTTGGTACTGTTCCTAGTTGGTATTGTTCCTAGCGGTGGTACCAACAAACCAAGGTTATTTGTTGTTTGTGATCTTGTGACATGGCGATGGCTCATATACCCGCTCAAGGTTCTTGGTATATTTAAGGTCCCACCGGGCATGCTAAGAAAATAAATTGTTGATGCCAAAAATTGACAAGGTAACAACCCTTTGTGGGAAACTCAGTTAAAGGGGGGACCTATTGCGCTAAATTGAGTAACCTTCAGATTTTAAAGAAGTCGACTTCTTCTATAACTAGGGTTTTCAATGGGAAAAGGAAGCAGATATAAAAATAAAAGGATCTAACAAGGGAGATGCGCCAAGATTTAGATGTAAGGCATGGTAAATCTATCTTTTGCATACGATTTAAGGGCATGTTCAACAATCTGCTATGTCCTGAAATAACAAACATCAAAGAGAAAGACCTGAATAATTCATTTCATAACATAAAATAATTTGCATAGAGCTTTACTAAAAAGAAAGAGTCAGAGACATGGTTCAAAATCAACATTCCATTCAAATCATTGAAGTTGCAAACAAAATATTCAATAACACGGTATAATGTTTGCAAATAGCTAAGAAATAGAGAGGCCAAATTACGAGGGCACAGTCTGTGAGTCTTTACGATTATCTAACAAAACAAAAGGCCTGGTGTATTTCTAATTCTTCTGTAGGTATTTCAAACTCCTTTTATGAATGAAAGAATCAACATATATAGCTAGAGGCTTCCACCGCTTGAAAGCTTATAACATAAAATATTCCCAGATTATGAGCAATGATGACCGCGACAATGACTCATCATAGTTGTTGTAACGAAAAAGATTCTGAAGTATGAACCCAGTCACCCGTGAGCCACATGAATACTCTGTAAATGATGGCAGTGGTCCTGGCCTACCCCATGCAAACAAGTGTTGTCTCCAAGTGAGGGCAGTTAGAGCACACGACAACATATGGCAGCTTGGTGTTCATGCTACTCCTTCCTTTAATGAAGATCCACCGAAGGGACACCTGGCATCGTTTCATAGTTTATGATTCATCCTCCCCGTCCTTTGATAACAACTTGTGATGAGAATATATGTGGCAGCATCCCTACCATCGGCACCACTTGTGGGGTTCACCGAAAGTTTGTGCGAACGGGGGCAATGTGGCATGCAGTTGAGGCCCACAAAGAGTCGCAGGAATGGAGGCCCAACAAGCCTGTTCAATTGACACATGGGGGAAGAACGAGGCTTAGAGGAGAAGGGAAGGGAAGCTCCCCTTCGATGAGCGATTGGATGACACATGGCGACAATGAGTCGAGATCGCCGAAAAGCTAGTATGGAGACTCTAAAATCATCGGGAGCGGTCGAAAGTTGAGCAAAACATCAAAACAACCCAAAGTGAGCATGGGATATATTTAATATCTTTAGTTATCTTAACCCAAATAATAACCTACAAACTCTTCATGGCTCTAACTTTTAAATAAATTTATAACAAATAAATTCATAATCTAAAGTATAGCTACTTAAGCTACATCTTATCATAAGATAAATACTCATCAATAAATGACATTAGTTCAAAAGTATGACCTGAAAAATAAATGGTCTCAATCAAAAGAATAATAATATCAATAAATGACTCATTCAGAAGTATAGTCTCAACAATAAAGGACTCTTATTCAAGAGTGTAATCTCATCAATAAAATACATTTAAAAAGTAGATTCACTTCAATAAAATGACTTCATGTCAAGATTATAAAACAACCAATTTGGTAGGGTAATCCCACATGACATATGGCTCCAATAAAATAGTAATTCACAAATTCAAGTGATCAACTTAATCACATAGCTTAATCTCATCCTTAGTTTACCCTAATCCCAAGATGAAATTAACAATCAATGATCAGTCTGATCATGTAGGTTAATCTCAACCTATGTGCTTTAAACAAAGATCAAAAAGACAACCCAACCAAGTTAGTTATTATCAACATAGGGTTTCAATCAATGATCAAGTAAAGCAATGATCAAGTTGTCATTCTAGTAGAGACTAACAATATGGTTCACATGATGTCATGTCCTATCAATGACAACACATCTTTCATACCATTACTATTGTTATGTTGCTAGCCTTAATATTCCCAAGGTTTTCCTAGCATTATAGCTAACAAATTCAAGTTATTACCCCCCCAATATATTGAGGTAATCCTTATATCACATTTATTTCTACACACGTATAGTATAGAATAACAATGTAAAGTCTAAATAGAAACACATCATATAAAATATCATATAGGGTTTATAAAATCGTTAACCTAATAGATAGGTTCCATCATAGCAAGTAATATCCAAGAACATTCAAACATAATCAAGCATCACAACTTATACCATTCCTTTCCAACATAGTATTCAAATCTATTTAACCTTTCCAATATTTAAAAAAGGTATAGAAACTATCATTCCTATATAAAAGCTCCAATTGATTATTTCTTTCTCCTAGCTCAATGGCTCTAGCTTGCTTGCAACTTCCATCAAGAACAACCTCCAAAATCCTCTTCTAGCCTCTCACTAGTTTTCTCCATAATTCTCCCACAAAACCTCTCACAAATTCTCCCTCAAACTCAAAAAAATATAATAACAATTCAGAAAATAGTAGCAAGAGTGTAAGTATCCATCCTTTTGAAGTAAAGAGCACCTCTATTTATACACAAAAATCAACAACTAAAGGCTAGAAATAAGGTGATAGGATTGACACTTTTTAGCTCAAATGGTTTGACTCAACAAGGTACAGAAAAGGGGTTGGGCTTAAATGTCACACACTAATATTTTGACTGCTTAGGTGGTTGTGGGCCCATTACTTTGCCAAACGTCCATTCCCGTCTGTTTCTATTCAGAAAATAATCCCCGTTAACGTTTGAATTTGAACATTATTCCCACCCGGTTGGTCGCATAAACAAAGCGCTTGGCAAAGGGTAGTCTCGTCTACCTCATTGTTGTCATGGAATACGTAGCCACTGAGGTATTTTCACATGCTTTCTTGCTTTATGGAAATGATTTTTGCAGTGGATAGAAGACATAGCGTGCTCATGATGCAGTCGATCCAACAAGCATATTTCCATCCCGATCACTTTTATTTGCTAGTGTACTCCTGCCTGTGATAAAATGGGAGCTTTGGAATAGGGTATGGACGTCCATCAAAGTATAATGGAAGGGAGATTATCATCAGTTGTCATAGCTAAAAATGTTTTGGTAGAAGTGTATGCAAAATGTGGAAGCATAGATAAGGCACATGAACCATTTGATTGATGACTCAATGAAATTTGGTCTCATGGAGTGCTATGATTGCAGGATATGCACAAAATGCATTTGTTGAAAACTATTTACAAACTTTCCACAAAATGTGATTGGTTAGTTTAAATCCACACTCGCCAACCCTTTCCAGCATCCTCCCAGCCTCACAACAACACAACAGGTAATTAGCGCATAAAATAACACGAAATTTTAGTGTATTTGAGTCCATCAATTGGACACGGCTCACGGCGCAAAAGTTAGTGCTAAAAGGTATGCTTATTCTTGCGTCATATTTTGTGTTGAATTTAGCACCCACTTTAGCGCTAGAATTTGTGCCAAAAAAATGGTGCCAATAATAGCATCTCCTTTAGCGATGGGAATAGTGCTGGTAAATAACATTGGAAATAGCACCTAAATTAGCACCCAATTTGGCTTCCAGTTTTGCTTCAAGGTTTGCTTCCAATTTTATTTCCAGTTTTGCTTCTAGTTATGCTTCCAATTTTGCTTCTAGTTTTGCTTCTAGTTTTGCTTCCAGTTTTGCTTCTAGTTTTACTTCCATTTTCGCTTCCAATTTTGCTTTTGGTTTCGCTTCCAATTTTGCTTTTGGTTTCACTTCCAATTTTGCTTCCAATTTTGCTTCTAATTTTGCTTCCAGTTTTGCTTCTAGTTTTTCTTCCAATTTTGCTTCTAGTTTTGCTTCCAATTTCGCTTCCAATTTTGCTTCTAGTTTTGCTTCCAATTTTGCTTCCATTTTTGCTTCCATTTTTTCTTCCAATTCTCCTTCCAGGTTTGCTTCCATTTTTGCTTCCAGGCTTGCTTCCTAGTTTTGCTTCCAGGTTTTCTTCCAGTTTTGCTTTTGGTTTTGTTTCCAATTTTTCTTCCAATTTTGCTTCCAATTTTGCTTCCGATTTTGCTTCCAGTTCTGGTTCCGGTTTTGCTTCCAATTTTGCTTCTAGTTTTTCTTCTAGGTTTGCTTCCATTTTTTCTTCCAGGTTTGCTTTCGAATTTTCTTCCAATTTTTCTTCCAAGATTGCTTATGGTTTGCTACTAGTTTGGCTTCCATTGTTGCTTCCTTTTTTGCTTCTAAAAATGCTTCTTGTTTTTCCTTCCATTTATTAATTTAATTAGTTAAATATATCACGCCTCTTAAATAACTCATATGATTAAATAATAAGATAATGATTATAACATGATCATCATCTATAATTGAAACAAGTGAGTCAAATATCTACAATTTAATTAAATTTGACAACATCCATCCTGAGCAGTAAATTAAAATCATCATACGTAATAAATATCCATCAAAAATTAATCATCAACCACTTTTAATATATATAAATTGACAAGTCAATACTGATAAGATCATCATCATATATAACTAAAACAACTGAAAGTCAAATATGCCAGTAGATCAATAACATTTCAAAATGATACATGTCCAACAATCGACATAAGTAAAAATGATACATATATAAATGATATAAGTAAAAATGATAAAATATGTTAACTCAAATTGATACAAGTCAAGATGATACATCTCCAAACGATATAAGTGAAAATGATAAATGTCAATATGATACAACTCAATAATATGGTACTGTAGGCCATGAAAATGATACATATGATAGTAACCATGAAAAGAGGCATCATAACAATATATCAGCAATGATCCATGATGTAGTCTATATGATCATGAATGTCACTGGGTACTACCAGCAACTACCTCATCATCATCACCACCATCATGATCATGATCATTATCATCATAATGATATACCAACAATGATCCATGATGCAACCTATATGATCATGAATGTTGTTGGGTACTACCAACAACTGCCTCATCATCATCATCATCATTATCATCATTGTCATCAACCTTGGTGTCTTTTGTATGTACGTCATCATCATCCTCTACCATGTGATATGTATCGACAAAACCAATATTTTATGGATCTATATCATGATGAGGATCATTTTGATCTCTTGAAGACCCGTGTTCTGCAAAAAAAAAACATTTAAAATGAAAAGTTATTATTTATTTCATGCAATAATTTATTTTTTTGTTATA
Source organism: Sequoiadendron giganteum (assembly GCA_007115665.2). Taxonomy (NCBI): domain Eukaryota; kingdom Viridiplantae; phylum Streptophyta; class Pinopsida; order Cupressales; family Cupressaceae; genus Sequoiadendron; species Sequoiadendron giganteum. The sequence continues at coordinate 153,604,403 of CM021110.1, forward strand.
TATCTAATATTACAATATATGAGACAAAACCATAATCATATTACATCATATCAAAGTGCACATACCATAATAAAATTTCAAAAAAGTTACAGCTAATATGCCATTCGAATGATGTAAAACATGCAACAATTCTAATAAATGTTAGTAAAGATCATAAAAAAAATTGTTATACAATTTAACTATCAACTGTAAATTCTATTACATGACCTTAAGTTCCAACCCTATGCAAAATAATGAGGAGACTGCAATAAGATTGGTTGTAGGGGGCATTGGTATAGGAGAAGAACATGGCTCTTCCAAGATATCCACTGAGACAGTTTCGTAAAAATATGTGGATGATATCCTCGTTTCTAGAGAGATCATGATTCAGGTTGATACAAAAAATGATGTTGTTCTAGTACCCATATATGGCATCATGGTTCCATTTCATTTAGCCACCATCAAGAGTGTTACAAGCCAACAAGATGGAGGGAATTCTTATATAAGGATAATTTTCAATGTTCCAGGTACCGACTTTAATGCCAACTACATGCCAACATTGAAATTCCCTAGTAGTATTTATGTTAAGGAAATTTCCTTTAGATCCAAGGATTCAAATCACATCAACCATGTGGTACAAATGATTAAATCCCACAGACAATCTATAGCAATGAAAGAGTCTGAAAAGGTGGAGAGAGATACATTGGTGACTCAAGAGAAACTTTAGCTTTCAAAAACAAAGGCAATTAGGCTGGCAGACTTGTGGATCAGGCCAATATTTGGTGGAAGAGGAAGACAGAGACTAGAACTCTTGAGGCCCACCATAATGGATTTTAGTATTCAACCATGAGAGAAGAAGAGAGAGTTGATATCATGTATCAAAATATTAAGCATGCATTCTTCCAGCCAACAGAGAAGGAGATGATTACTTTGCTTCATTTTAATTTGCATAACCATATCATGGTGTGGGAACCAAGAAGACCAAGTATGTCTAGTTTTATGTGGAGGTAATGGATGTGATCCAAAATTTAGGAGGGGCAAGAAGGTCAATGTATGATCCTGATGAAATTGAGGAAGAACAACAAGAGAGGGACAAGAAAAATAAAATCAATGCAAAGTTTCAAGGATTTTTCAAGTGAGTAAGAGAGCTATGGGAGCAGCCTCATCTAAAATATTTTGAACTAGAGTTTGATATACCATTTAGAGAGCTTGGTTTTCATGGAAGAGGAAGAAAGATGATTACTTTGCTTCATTTTCATTTGCATAACCATATCATGGTGTGGGAACCAAGAAGGCCAAGGATGTCTAGTTTTATGTGGAGGTAATGGATGTGGTCCAAACTTTAGGAGGGACAAGAAGGTAAATGTATGATCCTGATGAAATTGAGGAAGAACAACAAGAGAGGGACAAGAAAAATAAAATCAATGCAGAGTCTCAAGGATTTTTCAAGCGAGTAAGAGAGCTATGGGAGAAGCCTCATCTAAAAGATTTTGAACTAGAGTTTGATATACCATTTAGAGAGCTTGGTTTTCATGGAAGAGGAAGAAGGATGATTAATTTGCTTCATTTTCATTTGCATTACCATATCATGGCGTGGGAACCAAGAAGACCAAGGATGTCCAGTTTTATGTGGAGGTAATGGATGTGGTCCAAACTTTAGGAGGGGCAAGAAGGTCAATGTATGATCCTGATAAAATTGAGGAAGAAGAACAAGAGAGGTACAGGAAAAATAAAATTAATGCAGAGTTTCAAGGATTTTTCAAACAAGTAAGACAGTTATGGGAGTAGCCTCATCTAAAATATTTTGAACTAGAGTTTGATATACCATTTAGAGAGCTTGGTTTTCATGGAAGAGGAAGAAAGAGTTGGTGGAATTACCTTTCTTAGTAATCAATATTAGTGAGATTGAGATTGTTAACCTTGAGAGAGTAGGACTTTGGAAAAATTCATTTGATATGGCTAATTTTTTCAAAGACTTCAAGCGGAATGTACTCCACATTGATGTCATTCCTCAATCTTCGCTTGATAGCATCAAGGAATGGTTGAACTCCATGGATATAAAGTATTATAAAAGCAGAATGAACTTGAACTAGCGGCCAATTTTGAAGACTATTACTGATGATCCAAATAAATTTATTGAAGATGGTCGTTGGGAATTTTTGAATATGGAAGCTAGTGATTCTGATTCTGATAATTCAGAAGAGTTGGATCAAGGATATGAACCCTTTGATGTAGAAGATGAATCAAAATCAAAGGAGGAAGGTTCAAAAGATGAATCTCTTATGGAGTCAAATGAGGAAGACGAAGAATAAGAAGCTTCTGAAGAGGAGGAAGGTAAAACATGGGATGAATTAGAAGTTGAAGCCAAAAATGCAGATAAGGAAAAAGGAGACGAGTTTGACAGTGAAGAGGAAAGGCGGCAATAAAAGGTAAAAGCTATAGGGAAATCTTGGGCACCTCATATTAGAGATTTAAGAGGAATTCCTTTCAAGAGACATAAATTCAAATGAATTGAGTTCATCTACGTCCTTCTACTATTTATTCATGCACATAAATGGTTCAACTATTTATACAAATGATGCATAAATGCTAACTTTGCTTACTTTGCTTCTTTTTCATTTGCATAACCATATCATGGCGTGGGAACCAAGAAGAAAAAGGATGTCTAGTTTTATGTGGAGGTAATTGATGTGGTCCAAAATTTAGGAGGGGCAAGAAGGTCAATGTATGATCCTGATGAAATTGAGGAAGAACAACAAGAGAGGGATAGGAAAAATAAAATCAATGTAGAGTTTCAAGGATTTGTCAAGCGAGTAAGAGAGCTATAGGAGCGGCCTCATCTAAAATATTTTGAACTAGAGTTTGATATACCATTTAGAGAGCTTGGTTTTCATGGAAGAGGAAGAAAGATGATTAATTTGCTTAATTTTCATTTTCATAACCATATCATGGTGTGGGAACCAAGAAGACCAAGGATGTCCAGTTTTATGTGGAGGTAATGGATGTGGCCCAAACTTTAGGAGGGGAAAGAAGGTCAATGCATGATCTTGATGAAATTGAGGAAGAACAACAAGAGAGGGATAGGAAAAATTAAATCACTACATATTTTTAAGGATTTTTCAAGCGAGTAAGAGAGCTATGGGAGCACCCTCATCTAAAAGATTTTGAACTAGAGTTTGATATACCATTTAGAGAGATTGGTTTTCATGGAAGAGGAAGAAAGATGATTATTGTGCTTCATTTTCATTTGCATAACCATATCATGGTGTGGGAACCAAGAAGACCAAGGATGTCCAATTTTATGTTGAGGTAATGGATGTGGTCCAAAATTTAGGAGGGACAAGAAGGTCAATGTATGATCCTGATGAAATTGAGGAAGAACAACAAGAGAGGGATAGGAAAAATAAAATCAATGCAGAGTTTCAAGGATTTTTCAAGCGAGTAAGAGAGCTATGGGAGTAGCCTCATCTAAAATATTTTGAACTAGAGTTTGACATACCATTTAGAGAGCTTGGTTTTCATGGAAGAGGAAGAAAGATGATTACTTTGATTCATTTTAATTTGCATAACCATATCATGGTATGGGAACCAAGAAAACCAAGGATGTCCAGTTTTATGTGGAGGTAATGGATGTGGTCCAAACTTTAGGAGGGGCAAGAAGGTCAATGTATGATCCTGATGAAATTAAGGAAGAAAAACAAGAGGGGGACAAGAAAAATAAAATCAATGCAGATTTTCAAGGATTTTTCAAGTGAGTAAGAGAGCTATGGGAGCAGCCTCATCTAAAATATTTTGAACGAGTTTGATATACCATTTAGAGAGCTTGGTTTTCATGGAAGAGGAATAAATATGATTACTTTACTTCATTTTCATTTTCATTTTCATAACCATATCATGGCATGGGAACCAAGAAGACCAAGGAAGTCCATTTTTATGTTGAGGTAGTGGATGTGGTCCAAACTTTAAGAGGGGAAAGAAGGTCAATGTATGATCCTGATGAAATTGAGGAAGAACAACAAGAGGGACAGGAAAAATAAAATCAATGCAGATTTTCAAGGACTTGTCAAGCGCGTAAGAGAGCTATGGGAGCAACCTCATCTAAAATATTTTGAACTAGAGTTTGGTATACCATTTAGAGAGCTTGGTTTTCATGGAAGAGGAAGAAAGATGATTACTTTGCTTTATTTTCATTTGCATAACCATATCATGGTGTGGGAACCAAGAAGACCAAGGATGTCTAGTTTTATGTGGAGGTAATGGATGTGGTCCAAACTTTAGGAGGGGCAAGAAGGTCAATGTATGATCCTGATGAAATTGAGGAAGAACAACAAGAGAGGGACAGGAAAAATAAAATCAATGCAGATTTTCAAGGATTTGTCAAGAGAGTAAGAGAGTTATGGGAGCATCCTCATCTAAAATATTTTGAACTAGAGTTTGATATACCATTTAGAGAGCTTGGTTTTCATGGAAGAGGAAGAAAGAGTTGGCGGAATTACCTTTCTTAGTAATCACTATTAGTTAGATTGAGATTGTTAGCCTTGAGAGAGTAGGACTTGGGAAAAAGACATTTGATATGGCTATTATTTTCAAAGACTTCAAGTGGGATGTACTTTGAATTTATGCCATTCCTTAATCTTCACTTGATGGAATCAAGGAATGGCTGAACTCTATGGATATAAGTATTATGAAAGCATAATGAACTTGAACTAGCAGCCAATTTTGAAGACTATTATTGATGATCCAGATAAATTTATTGAAGATGGTGGTTGGGAATTTTGAATATGGAAGCTAGTGATTTTGATTCTGATAATTCAGAAGAGTCAGATCAAGGATATGAACCCTCTGATGTAGAAGAGGAATCAAAATGAGTTTCATGTATCCACCATCAAGAGTGTTACAAGCCAACAAGATGGAGGGAATTATTATATAAGGATAATTTTCAATGTTCCAAGTACCGGCTTTAATGCCAACATTGAAATTCCCTAGTAGTATTTATGTTAAGGAAATTTCCTTTAGATCCAAGGATTCAAAGCACATCAACCATGTGGTACAAATGATTAAATCCCACAGATAATCTATAGCAATGAAAGAGTTTGAAAAGGCAGAGAGAGCTACACTGGTGACTCGGGAGAAACTTCAGCTTTCAAAAACAAAGGCAATTAGGCTGGCAGACTTGTGGATCAGGCCAGTATTTGGTGGAAGAGGAAGAAAGATGACTGGAACTTTGGAGGGCCACCATAATGGATTTTGGTATTCAACCATAAGAGAAAAAGAGAGAGATGATATCATGTATCAAAACATTAAGCATGCATTCTTCTAGCTAGAGGATAAGGAGATAATTACCTTGCTTCACTTTCATTTGCATAACCATATCATGGCGTGGGAACCAAGAAGACCAAGGATGTCTAGTTTTATGTGGAGGTAATGGATGTGGTCCAAACTTTAGGAGGGGAAAGAAGGTCAATGTATGATTATGATTTCTTTATTTATGGAGTTTTTTTTTAACTTGGAAGACAGGAATTTACTGCCTTTTTTAAATTAGATGGACAAATTAAGTGGTTGGTTAGCTACGCCAAGTGATGTAGACTACAAGGATGTGTTAGATCTATAGGATGCCTACCTATATGCATCAAAACATTCTTACATATTAAAATAATAGTAGCATCATGAGGAAGGATGGAAAAGATGCATGTGGATCACTTAGTAGAATGACAACATGAATTCAAGGAAGCACTCCTTGAGATACCATGTTTGAGAGAAAATAAGATAAATCAAATCAACATGGTACTAAGTTACTCAAATGATACAAATCATAACTTAAATGAGGAAACTTAAGAGATATTATAAGATGATGGTCATTAATTAAAAAATGCGATGAAAATAAGGCATGAATGTCACCCACTACCCTTTAAGGAACACAATATTTTTTCCTCAACATGAAATAATGGGCTAATTGAGTGGGATCTAGGGCCAACAGAGAAGAACTTTAGAACTCATCCTACACATCAATAAACAACTCAACACAAGAAATACAAATTGGCATATTAACACAACAATATCCAACTAAGTTATTCAAACTGAAAGTCAACTATTGATACCTCGTTCTCCATCCAGATTAAAAAATTGGCTCACTTTTTGCTTTGTAACTTTTCCTTTTCAAATTGCTTTGGATGTCGACCATATTTCTCCTCCTGTCAAAATATGGCCCATGGACTAGTTAAACTAATTGATATGCAATCATTTACTTTTTCCTAGAGAATTAAAAAAAATATCATTAACATATTAAATATACTTATAAATTTACAGATCAAGTCCTGTAAAACCTTCTTGGCCACTGTGATGTGTGGCACAAAGTTTTGAAGCCTAGCCTTGGAGGCCTTTACCTGAAACATATACTAATTCAATTTAACTATGCACAAATAAAATTTAAAAATCATTTAATAAATTTGTAATAATCTTATGAGCAAATTCAAATACTTGCGTACTCTCCTCACCGGACTTCCTCCATGTTTCGGACTTCTCATATGCTTTTACAAGCTCTTTCCATACTTTGACACTTAAATTAATTAGCCTTTTTTGAGCCTTAGCTCAGGAGGGATTTTTTTATCTTCTTTATTTGGTTGCACCGAAATCTCTTGCAATTTTGAGACATTCGTAGGTTTACCTTCTTCACAGACCAACCTGTGCCAAATTCAGTCTCCATGTCATTGATAATTTCTTTTTGCAGGTGTATGGGTATCTTTGAGAATGGAAAATGTAGATGGTCTTTGAATCGTTGAAGGCATGATTCCTTCAACCTATTCACAAATTATTTTCCAACAATTGTCGTTCGGACTTCCCCTGAAACCACATCGTATTTTATCTTGGTATTGAAGGTACCAATGCAAGATTGAAAACTTGCCATGGTGAGAGAAGTCTGTGTCTCGGGAGTGGCTAGGATAGTGGAAGCCTCTGCTCCCTGTTCTACATTCCTAGAGTTTAGGGTGATCCCACAATACTGGTTTACAATTTTTTTCCAAGCTAGACACTAAACTAATTTTTTCTAACTAAATCTACACTTTTAGGCACCTATAGCGGCTAAACCGTGAGGAATTTTAAGATGATGCAAACTAGTAATTTGTGACATTTTGTCTATAGATTCTAAATTTTTTTTTTTCAAATTTTTTGGAATCCAATTGCACTTCTTTTTCCATCTCCTTCGAAAACTATTTTTTTTCAGTAAACACCATTTTTAAGGAGTGGTGCTCACCGTATACAACATAATTTTTTTTCCATGAAGGATAAAATTATATTTTTTTCAAATTTAGATTTGTAACTACAATATATATCTCTTTCATTTTTTTTTCACAGTGTTTTATTGAATATTTTTTCCTTAATCAAGTTTCGAAGTCAAACCAATTACAATTCAGACATAGACGAACTATATACAACACAAATTTTTTTGTATGCATCGAAATTCAATTTTATTTTTTTGTTGGATCAAAGATTTCAATATCTAGTGCATTGATATTTTTCAAAAAAAAATTATAATCTTCTATTTTTCCACATGTGCAGAACAAAGAGCTTGATTTTCGGTGAAAAACCTACATTCACAAGAAATAAAAAATAAATATAATAATAAAATTTAATTTATTTAAAATTATACTTTTTGGGAAGCTTATAATAAGGAATACATACTTACAAAAAGTAAATTTTAAATGAAATTTGATCCCCCAAAAGGTAAATCAAAAGTGGTTTTTTATCAACATTTTGATAGGTGTAAAGGAGACTCCTTTATAGGTACGGTTGAAAACTAGCGGGGCTCTATCCAAGGGGGTTTGATCTAAGGTGGTTTTATCAAAGCCTCTTCAATTGGAATCCTTAAAATGGAACCTTTTAAGGCTTAAATCATTATATTTTCTAAAAATATGTGATTTCAACAAAAAATCAGAATATCCCAGAAATTGTAAACCAACATTATGGGATCACCCTTTACTGTTATTGATTTCCTCCTGGATCTTTTGCTCGATCCAGGACTACTTCGGGAATCAATTGATTCCCTTTGAGACGGTTGATTTGGTTGCAATGTTTGAGGGGCTTCACTAGATTAGTTTTCTATGTATCTGGCAAGCATTGTCCAATGCACATCATCCAATTTGTTCACTGTCTTTGCCCCCAATATGGAATCCAATGCCTCTTTATCTTTGTTTGTCACATGTCTCTCTCTCTATATAAAATAAATTTCTTCTTTTAAATTTAAAAAGTAAAAAGTAAAAAGTAAAAATGAAAGAAACAAGGAAAAAATTCACAACTCTATAAATTGACAATGAATTACCTCATCGTGGCCAGAGTCTACTCCCTTTGTTCTCTTCCCTCTATCGCTTGACATTTTGATGCAACTTAGGGAAAATTATTTTCGTCCAATCTGTGGAGGCAAACGAAGTACACACTGTCAGGTATGAAATTTTTCGTCCAGTTTGTGGTATGAAAGTTTTACCTTGAATGACTCTCTTTTTGGATTTAAACACCTATGAATCAATTGCTTGCACACCTCTATAGAATATAAATATATTTGAAAGGATATAAATATATACAAAATGAAACTAATGTATTGTAAGAAAATCAACGCTTGCGCATCTGTATAGAATGGTAATCTTTGGGGGATAAAAAGGGCACAAAGTGTGGTTTTATTGAGAGTTAACACAGGTAGGTCCCATGCTCGAGTTGCATCTGCTGATTAGAAAGAAAATGAATGTGTGCGCATAATCAATTTGAGACCACGAGCTCATTGTTCTATAAAATATTTGTGGGAACGAAAAAAATAAATTCTAACCTTACCTATGGTGTCGCAAACTAAATTGAATTTATGATCTACTTGCTTGTAGCCATCCTTCGCGTTGTTTTTCCCTTTTTTGTCCTCTCTTCCTTTTTGTGGCTTTTTTCTCTTTTCATCTCTTCCTTCTTAATGTGGGAAGTTTTAAATTGTTGTTCCTACTTTAGTAGTTGGTGCTATAGTTGGCAGCAAAAAGTGTGCCTAATTTAGCGCCGCCTTCAACCAAAAAATGTAATCTGTTTGGGATGCAAAAGTGGCGCAAAGTGTGCCTAGTTTAGTGCCGAGCAGTGCAAAATGATGTATTTTTCTTGGAAGTTGATAAATAAATTGATCCTAAATCACTACATCTTCATATATTCCAAGGGAGCAATCATGGTTCCCTATTTTATCTATTCCTTATCCCATGTCAATTTTGTGGGTGCAAAACTAATAGAGGTTAGATTTGTGAACTCAAAAATGACCCCTATACAACTAGATGAGTCATCTAAAGTGAAATATATGTCTAAAGTGAGTTTTTGTGTTGGATATCATATTCGTTGAAATGATATAATTGGTGTACTAAACAATATTTACTATGTTGTGTATTATAGCGGCGAGACGAGGCCATGGCAATAGATCGTGTCATGTCAAATGAGGACACAACGACTGAAGTGGGACATCAGGTACTCAAATTTTGACTTAACTTATGAAAAAATGATCTGATGGAATTTTTTGATACGTCCATCTTTTTGCATAGTATTATTGAAATTTATAATGTATTATCCAATCTTGACATAAATAAATGCATGTTGTTGATTATTTTAGATGGAGATTGAAGAAAATGCAGAGTTTGAGCGTTCAACTAGCAAAAGAGGAAGATATGTACGTGGACGTGGACCTAAAACTATTAAATCACATAGACGGCAGTGGGTGTTCGAGGATATGACAATGGATCTTGCAGACACAATAAATGACTGCACTGAACAAGAGGTTGGTTAGGACTATAGTACATGGGATGAATATTTTGAGAAAATATATGACTAAAGTGAGGTTTTGTGTTGGGTAGCATATTCATTGAAATGATATAATTGGTGAAGTAAACATTATTTACTATGTTGTGTATTATAGGGGGCGAGACGAGGCCATGGAAATAGATCGTGTCATATCAAATGAGGACATAACGAATGAAGCGAGACATCAGGAACTCAAATTTTGAATTAACTTAGGAAAATTTGTTTTGATGGAATTTTGTGATACGTCCATATTTGTTCACAGTATTATTGAAATTTATAATGTATTATCCAATCTTGACATAAATTAATGCATGTTGTTGATTATTTTAGATGGAGATTGGAGCAAATGCAGAGCCTGAGCATTCAACTAGCAAAAGAAGAAGATATGTACGTGGACATAGACCTAAACTATTAAATCACATAGATGACAATGGGTGGAAGAGGATATGACAATGGATCTTCCAAACACAACAAATGATTGCACTAAATAAGAGGTTGATCAGGACTATAGTACATGGGATGAATACTTTGAGAAAATTGTTGTTTGTGGATGTTCTATATGTCGTGGAAAAAACAATTCAAATGAGCAATTGTACAAATACATTACATATATGATGAGCTTCCAATCAGTATTATGCCTCCTACAATCATTTCAAATCCAATAGGAATTATGGTAAGTAATTTTCCAATTTGATATAAATAACATGTATACTTCGTTTAAACATTATTTAATATTATTTAAATAACTAATTTTTTCTCAATGGATACTTGCAAGATAAAGTTCTTGGTTTAAAGTTTCTTGGATCACTGACTTCCTTCCTAGAGGGAAATGATCATTTATCAGATGATACATCTAGCAAAAATATGTGCCAATATACTAGCTCGGAAGATGAGGAATTGATGAAAACAAGTCACAGAACAAGAACCAGTTTAAATATGCATAATTTGCTTAAAGACAGGGGAAAGGTGGACTACATACCCTATGAGAATGAATATGATGGAGATGATGACTTTCCCCTGAGTTTGAGATCAATTTACAAAGAGGAATTTGATCGTCGACTATATTGTGCTTGGCCTAGTGATCAACAACTACCTAGAGTGTATGAGGTGTTTCAATTTTGGGGATACAACTACATGATATGACCCTCCAATATTCATGGAGTGAATCTAGGCCTCTTTATCTTCTAAAATGTACATGTGGGATCTAAACATAGAAACAATTCAGAACAAACCACTAGGAGATTAATTCCATATTATGGTCCATCATATTACAGTGGTGAATGGAGAAGGCTAGCAGAATATAAGCCTAGCATGTCAGCATATGGTCTAAATTCGAATATGTATACACATCATCTCCAATTGGAAAGTGTAAAATAAATTAATAGAGGTCATCTTATGTATATAGATGGACGTGCATACACACACAAAAATATTGCAGGATTTATAAATAGTAGTAAGGGAAGGGACCTTAATGTAAGACTGAATTGTCAATTTGTTGAGGTTATAAATGATAAAGATGGAGACATGGACAGAGAGGTTGATAGATTGATAATGGTTGAGGCTATTAAGGAACTTACCATCGGGGATGAGTTATTGGTTGATTACCCCTTCTTAAAATGCACTCCCGCTTGAAAGAAAAGGGAAGAACAAGGTCTCCCTAAGGATGTTCTTAAGGGCAGAAAACCAAAAAATAATAAATGAATGTGGACTGATATTTTATAAACTATGTTGTCAAAATTGTGTTTTATTTAAATTATTGTATAAAAAAGGTAGTCTATAAAATAATTTTCCATTATTCAATTGATGTATATAAGTTTATACAATTTTTAATTTTATTTTTCAAGCCATATTTGATTATATTTCTTTGAAATTGATACATTTATGATTTATCCAATTGTTTCCAAACATTAAATAATGCTTGTGTTTGTTGATAGGTAGAAGATGTTGATGAAACACATACTAATACCCAAGATCCAACTGGGTTATTAAGATTTGGACGGGATGATCCAAACCATCCTTTAAACCATACTAGGGCAAAAAGAGCAAGATTGAAGAAAATGCTACCACCTGAGAAATTTCAAGAGCTGATGAGATTCACATACACTGATGATAGCCCACCTAGCCTTAATGATGATGATCATGGTAGTGAAAATGAAGTGCATGAAGAAGGATTGAATGAAATGCTTACATATTTCTTTGGGGATGGAAACAATAATGACAATAATGATCATATGGTTGACAGTAACAATGATAGCAGGGGTAATTACCACCAATGTACTGTTGATGATAACAACCTGAAAGACTCCATCAAGCAAGCATCAAAGACACCCATGTTCAAATCGGGTGCAAGTAGAACCTGAAAACTCGCATGCACATTAATATTATTAGAAATCAAGTCACTATTTGGTTGGTCAGACAAAGGATTCACTACCCTACTGAAGTGAGTTGAAATCTATTTCTTACTTTGCATTGTCAATTAGTGTACATAATTCGTAAATATTCATCAACTTCGTTTATATTTCTTTTAGGGGATTTTAAAACCATATATTGTATAGAAACAATCCTAGTATAGATTAACATATCAAACATGTTCATCATAAGTCAAACATTCAATTGATTTATTCTCTGGCAATCTTATAGGCCACTAAAAACTAAAATATTCCTTGAAGAGAATGTGTTGCCATCAACTTGCAGAGAGGCGCGTTTGTTGTTGGTTGAGTTGGGGATTGAATATAAGCAAATTCATTCATGTAAAAATGATTGTATTTTATACAGAGATGAATATCAGAACAAGGTAGAATGCCTTGTATGCAAAGAGAAGAGATATCGTACAAATGTACAAGGTCCTACAGTTCCAAAGAAGGATTTACGTCACATACCAATTATACCTAGACTTCAACGAATGTTTCGTTGCAAGTCACTAGCACAATTGATGGACTGGCATGCAAAGAATAGGAGTAAAGATGGATTCATGCAAATTTTGGCCGACTCCAAAGCAATGAAACACATAGATGAAAAATGGCCAAGAAAATTCAAAGATGAACCCTGTAGTATCAAGTTTTCTTCCAATTGATGGAGTGTGCACATTCTCTTTCCTGAGCTCAAATTATAGTGTTTGGCCAGTTGGATTGATAGTATACAATATTCCCCTATGGATGAGTGTTAGAAAGGATCACCTTATGCTAACTCTCATTATTCCAGAAAAACATCAAGTTAAAAACCTGGATGTTTATCTTGCACCTTTTATTGATGAGATGCAACTGCTATGGAAAGGCATAAGAATGTATGACATATCAAGTCCTCCATCAAATAGGTCCTTCATGTTGTATGGTGTGTTATGTTGGACTATTCATGATTTCCCAGGACTTGGTGTTTGTTCTGGTAAGATAAAATATTTACGTATTTATACTCATAATTTATTTTCATCCCAACTTCCATACTTAGTTTTATACTATTTTTTTGATGTTCTTAACATTACTTGTTGAATTGTAGGGCTTCAAACAAAGGGGATATTTGCATCTCCAAGATGTGCAGAACAATTTCAAGGGTGGTATTCTAAAGATCTACATAAATTTATTTACGCAAACAACAGGGTTTTTCTACCACTAGATCATAGGTTTAAAAATCGCCTGAAGAATCAATTTGATGGAAAAGTTGAAAATAGAGGCCCTCCCATGATTATGGGTTCAGGTGATTGGCTTAAGAAGTATGAATATGCTGAATTGAAATCTTGGGAGGATATTTTTGATCAGGGTGATTCAATTCAAGAACCAGAACAAGTTCTAGTTAATATGCCAGAAGGAATGAAAAGGAAATCCATATTTTATGAGCTCCCTTATTGGAAGGATCTATTAATATCTCACCTATTATATCCTATGCACGTCTTCAAAAATGTCCCAAATTCTATATTTTGACATATATCAGGAAAAGAGAAGGACACCTGTCTTCAAGGAGAGATATTGCTCTTTCGCGTACCAAAATTGATAGAAAACATTTGTGGCCAAATAGGGAAAATGAAACATATGTAGAAGCTTCATGGATTTTGAAAAAAAAAGAGCTAAACCAACTAAAAAATGTGATTCGTTCAATAAGGACACCTACTGGTTATGGGTCATCATTGGCTAAAGATTTTATAGTTGATGGACATATCACAGGATTTAAAACACATAATTTTCATTATTTTATGAAGGTATTATATATCATCATTTAACATTACTGGTAACATTGATTAAGTACCAAATATATTTTGATATTTTTTTGTGTGAGAAAAAATCACTAATGACCTTTTCATAAATGTGTTTGATAGCATATCATGCCATTGGAAATTAGGGGGGATTCCTGTCTTACAGTTGACTTAAGGAATGCCATAAGTCGATTGTCAACATTTACAAGGTATGTGATTATATGAAATGTTCATGTGTGAGAGACATAGAGATATTATATTGCATTTTAATTTTTGACTAAAGGTTCATACTAATTTACTATTCTTATATTATGTGGGTGACCTCTAAGGAGATCCACGAATGTGAAGTGTCAAAGTGGAAGAAGGAAATAGAAGAAATTGTATGTGTATTTGAGAAGGAGATCCCTACAAGTTTCATGGACCTACAATTCCATTTACTTATAGACCTAGTCGATGACATTGAATTGGCGGGTGTCATATCAATGAGGTGGATGTTTTTATTTGAGAGGCATATGAAAACTCTTAAAAGATATGTCTGACAAAAGGCACATCTAGAGGGTTGAATGGTTGAACAGTATGTATTGAATGAAGCATTTTTCTTCCTGTGTGAATTCCTTGGTAAGGATTTTGAAGATGGGGCACGCATTTGGGATGAAGAACGAGCATCAAATATTATTGATGGAGAAAAACCACAATCTAATGATGTTGAAGTACAAATTAGTAAGTAAATTCATGATCAGTGTGGTTGCTTTTCTTGCAATCATTAATTTACTCTGTAATTTATTTTTCAAATTAACAGCATGACATTTGGAGTTTGGAATAAACATGTTGACATGTAATAAGTGTAGACAAAAGTTCTATACTCAACAAGTTCATTCTGTACCACATGGAATTTATGAACAAATGGATTGATCTATATGATAAAAAGAGAGAAGAAGTGTTAGAAGCAAGGAGACAGTTTAAGAGATTGAACCCAAAGAATACTCCACTTCCCACTGATCTGCTTGGGGAATGGGGAAAAAATTGCACACTAGAATGGGTTACTAAACAAAATCAAAATCAAATAGAAGATGCAGGTATAGATTCAGACATAACAAAAGATGAAATCAACATTCTAGAGGATGTGAAAGAAAGGTACAGTTGGAATTTTACAAAATTTTGTTTCCTTACAATTTTGACACTATTAACTATTTTAATATTCACCATTATATTTTTTTTCACTGAAATAAATGGTCTTTCACAGGCAAGGAAATATCCAACAATGTGGGCATATGGTCAACATTATCGTGTAGAAAGTGTAGATGTAAAGAGACAATCCTTCGATTGTGGCATCATGGTTGACTTCAATCAATCCAGTCGATTAAGCTCAAAAGATAAGAATATAATTGAAGGGACTCTACAATATATTGGGAAAATACAAGAAATTATTGAGTTGGATTATCGCTCTTTTAAATGTTGTATTTTTAAGTGTAGATGGTATGAAGCATTTGAGAGGACACGAAGACATGGTACCCATAGTGGATTGTTTTCTATAGATTCCTCATACTTCCTACCGGAGGATAAGGAGCCTTATGTTCTACCAATTCATTGTGAGCAGGTATTTCTTTAACTCAAACAAGAAGTGGTAGTGATCATTAATCTATTAATTCATAGTTTATTGTGAATATATACATGTGTTTATTACTTAGTAAAAAAATTATAACATGCGTCTAATATATGTATTTCGTTCATGTGCAGGTATTTTTCTATGAAGATATTTTGGACCTAAAATGAATATTTGTCATACATTATGATCCAAGATTCAGGCATGTATTTGACGATGCATTAAACAATGATGACCAACAAAATGAGAGAGAGGGATTAGAGAACATCAAAGAAATTGACATCCATGATGATGTTGAAGATGGTTATGTTCAGGCACAAGGAGACAACAATCCAGAGTTAGATGATGTTATGGAAGACAACAATATGGATGGTATAGAAAATGATGATCCAAATACATTTGGTAACAATATAGATGGTCTACAATCAAATTTCAATGATGATGAAGATGATGCAAATCAAGATGAGGATGATGATAATATTAATTACTTGAAATAACATATAAACATTGACAATGATACATTGGACGACATTGTAGCAGACAATAATGTTAATGACCAAGGCTTCTAAATTTTCAGAATTATTTGCAATCCATATTTAAAAAAGGATGATTCTAATGGCCTAAACTTTGAAATGCTTCAATAATATTATTTGTGTCGATACAAATTACCTATTGCAATATCCTTAAATTGTTCAATCTTTGTTATGAATTGTTGGCAAAAAAAAAATTGGATTACTTGGATGCTTCTTCCATTTATTTTGTATCAACATATGTTCATGAAGACAAAAAAGTTAATAAAATATTAATGCACGTAACTCACAATTATTTAAATAAGCAACTTTGCTAACTTTATTATTTTTAAATAGTTTCCATTTTTATGTTGAACATGTAACAAGGCAATATAAACTCAAATTTTCAAAAAAAATAGTAGCTCTACCAACATCCACAATAAATGCTTTATTGTATCAGCATATTCATTCACATAAGCACAATATTGAGGATCAATAACTGATATTCATTCAAATATAAGAAGAAATAAGTATGGAAAACATAAGAAAAATACAAAATGATAACACAGTCATGGAGAATCTCTGATAATAAGATGTTCTCCATTATATTGCTTCAATTGATATTATAGTGCTCTTCTTTAATAATCCCAGTGTTAACCCCTCAAGTTATTGTGGAAGTATGAAAGGAATTTTAATTCTTAAGTTGATGAAAACCAATCAAAACAATTTCTCTAAAAGGACTTTTAATCCTTAATAGGATCCAATTAAAGTAAATTATTTGAAAAGAATTTAATTCACACCTAACCATAAACCAATCAAAGCATCCACACAGTAACAACAAATGTGCTTTAATAAATCTTGTAGACTTAAATAACTTGAAAAGATTACTTTGGAGACAACAAAGCAATAAATAAGCATGAAAAATTGACACAACAATTGAACACAAAAAATGGATTACGAATTATAATCAATCATCTCCATTATATTGTCTTTTAAATAATATGCATTATAACAAATAGTTATGATGTTTGATGAAAAATAGTTAATTAACATAAATGAAAACATAACACTTCATCACATGAATGCATTGATCCGTTAATCTTCCAGCAGGTGCCCGTGACCACTTAAGATATGTTCAAGGCTCCTACTCCATGATAATACACCACCTGCAAAGTGTAACTTCCTTATGATGTCAGCTAGTCTTTAAGCTCCAATGGTTGTCCCTATGTATTTGTTGCGTCTCTGATTTGGTTGATGAACAATTTGATGGCAGAGAGATGATGAGTGTATTCCTCCTCAATATAAGTTTCCACGTTGGCAATTGCACCCTTCATATCATATTCTACATGCATCATCTTTTCAAGTTGTTTATGTGTATTTTGTAACACCATCTCTTTGTCATTTATTTCTTGCAATGCAGTAGGTAGATACATGACGATCTCATCCTTCCAATCATCTTGCTCCCTAGGATTGACAGGGCTATCATGGAGTGCAGGATGCAAATCAAAATAGTCAAGGTCCTCTTTGAGCCTATTGTGGTACTTGTTGTGTGATTCCACCAGCTTATTGTATGTCTGCAATGTCTGATCTTTCATGTCTTTCTCATTTAGGAGCTCCTCCCTTTTGTCAATCATTTTTCCTTGCAATCTTTCATTCTCCACAAGTTTTGTGTGTATTTGTTTAAACAATTTCTAATATTCATCAGCACGATTCATCATCCTGTTGAATCTTTCTTTGATTATCTTCGACACAACATTATATTTAGTGGTTTTTATTCCTGTTTCTAGCTCCTTGCATATCTCTTGAGACTTTTGATGACAATGTTTCCAGTAAGCTACATCTGCTAATGCATCCAATATTATTTTGTCACTCTCTATCCATGGGGAATATAATTCTGATCTGGA
Organism: Sequoiadendron giganteum; assembly: GCA_007115665.2. Classification (NCBI taxonomy): domain Eukaryota; kingdom Viridiplantae; phylum Streptophyta; class Pinopsida; order Cupressales; family Cupressaceae; genus Sequoiadendron; species Sequoiadendron giganteum. The sequence goes on from CM021110.1 coordinate 153,622,385, forward strand.
AGAGGAAGATGTTTTATCTCTGTGACTAGCCACCTCCTTCCTTAATTTATCATTTTATTTTATCAGTTTTTTAATTTGTGCCAAAAGATGTCCAGATACTTGGTTTGGATTACTAATGACAACAGGCCTTTTATCTTGAGGATACAATACCCAAATTAGCAGGGTGGCTTCATCTGGGTTGTACCCTGATCCCGAGTACATTTTATCACTTGCCTCTTCTGTTAGATGCATTTTTTTGTCTCCTCTTTTCCTAGAACTATCAAACACTATTGCAGAGTTGATATCCCATCCCAGTAAGAGTAGTACCCCAGCCTCTTGAAGTATTTATTTTCCCCTTTTAGAGGTGATAGATTATAAATCTTTATCTATTTTTCTCAACTCTTCCAAGGTAGTTTCCTCCTACTGAGGAGTGATATCCTCCATCCCCTATCTCAACATCCTGCCTTTATGCTCATAAAAAATGATTTAAATTCAGAAGTCTTGAAAAAATCACTGTCAAAAATAATTTTTCGCTCGGCCTTGACTCTCACGTCATCAGAGAGTTCATTTGATGCTTCAAATTTGACAATGTTTCATTCTAGAGGTGGCTCATATTGTTTAACAATAGGGGCACTTACCTATTTGACCTCATCATCCTCCTCATCACTCTCTTCTTCACTCATGGTTGTATCTACAAAGAAGTTCATTTTTGGAGTGGGTTGTGAGGGTATGTAATCAAGAGGTTCTATATCCTCAGCCTGCATTCCTGAATAAGTTGTCTGAGGTGCTTCAAAGACATCTGGGGGTATATCTTTTATTAGCTCATCCACATGAGTGATGAGCTGCTCAATTCTTTCCAGAGGATCATGTACTTCATTAAATACCCTTGAATAGGATGGGACGTTTCCTTTCTTCCAAGTCTCAACAAGCACAACTTTTTTATATGTAGTCATCCTATCTTTTGTTGATGCCTCATCATAATTTCTTATTACATCATCAACAAAGAATCGGTGTTCATACCCTGATATTCCTTGTGACAATTTTTCCTTGTGAATAAAACCCTTTGTATCAAAATTCTTTCTTTCATTACCCAACAGTAAATTATATTTTTCCGATTTTGTATCAATTTCTTCATACCCTTCACTGGTGACTATTGTAAAATATCCAAAGCAAAAAGTGCTAGGCATGATAGACTGCTTATTGTATCTCTTAAGATGTTTTGCATCAAATTTAGCCAATTGTCTCCCAATTTCCAAATAGGCTATTCTGTCTGGAACTATTTTTGGCAATAGATGTGGGGCTCCTTCAAACCCATAGACTCTAATCATAGTGCAATCAGGAAATGCATACCAATCCCCCCAGTTATGATTTACCTTTTTCCTAGGTTCCTTTTCCTTTGGTCTCAAGAATCTATGTATTTTAGGGGACATGTTATAATTACATGGATGTCCCAACAATTTCAACAATGGCTTAACAAAATATTCCTCAAAGTACAGATAATGTGATCTACCATATCTGCTATCCCATATGGAAGTCCACATTTGTACAGGTTTATAATTCCCACTTTCATCTACATCTCTTATCCCTAATTCTTCTCCCCAAAACCTTCTAACTTGTCCTTCATGTAGAAGAAAATACATAAACAAAGAGTAATGTTTGAAATCATGAATTCTATCACTGTTGCTTTTGATCCTTCTCATCCCTTGGTTTAGAGCATTGGCTAAATAACTGGCATAGTCAAATGGTCTAGCATCTTTGCTTTGTATGTCTACAAATAGGACCATTGGGGCAATTGACATGAGGGGTGGGACCTCTACTCCTAACACTTGTCCAACTGAATAATATGTATATTGAAAATATTCTTCAAATAAATCCTCATGAAATGAATGGTTTTCGTTACTAGAAAACCTTTTGAGTTGGCTACCTTCATCCCTAGGCCTGTGTAGTGGTAGCTTCCATATTTTATAGCTCATTTCCATGTGATGGTACTCTATTAGAAGGTTTTTGATTGTAAATGGTAAATTCAGAGAGCATTCCAATTGAAAAACATTAGATGTGAGATCTTTGGAGATAATGAGAATGTCAGACCCATCATGTGATTGAATAGATCTTCTTTTAGGGTCATATTTGTTGGCTAGAGATTTAACCAGCTCTATATTAACAAACACATTGGGTACCACTAATCTTCCTAGGTTCAATCTCCACGGGTTGCATACTGGTTGAAACCTATATTGTTTCCTATAATGGTATATGAATAGCTCATATCCCCGCCATGGTGTCCACATGTCTCCTAAACCTTTGTGCTTGTCCCATAACTTATCCATGGAAGGATTTGTCTTGCACTCCTTTTAGGTCTTGGCCCTGACCCTGGGCATTGGTCAATTAAGTCCTAGTTTATAAGTCTTTTCTCTATTTATTTTTTTAAAATTTTTCCTTTTTGAGCTTTCTTCCATTGTTCAATTTTCTTATAAGTCTTTATAGAAGCAACTTCTTAGTCGATTTTTGTATACTTACTTGGATTCGCTTTCATTGGTTCTAAGTTGTCCATTAATGGAAAATTCCCAACCTCTTTCTTCTGCTCCCATGTCTAACAAATCCTTTTCAATTCTTAGTGAAAATATGTGATCAAATTGAGGTATAATTCACTCAGCTCTAGCTCATAAACGCTCCACTTTCTATCAATCTTGTTATCGACCAGATCATTTATTTTGAATATCTCAACGATATCAATGAGATGTCACATCAGTAAAAAAAAATCATCATCGTTGCATCGACGAGACCATGATTCCATTTTCACCAATACCACAATCTTCATCGATGAACTCCTTCCTTTCAGGGTATCGGCAGGATGCCATATAATGTCTCCCCGATGTGCCCTAGTTCCTCTGATATCCTTCCTTAACATGTACTTGATGGTTCATTGTCTTATCAGGTCATCGGGGAGACCCTTGTTATCCTTCCACCAATAAGTGTCACTTCCTTCGATGCCTTCAAATTTTTATCCTTGCATCGGGGGAACCAAACTTTATGTTGGCCCAATAGCCTTATGTTCCCTCAATATACTTTCACCACATGTTGAGCTTTGTTACTATATAATGTATTGCTCCATCAGTGGGACGTTGTGTTCCCTTAGATCGATATGTTCTAGTGTTGCCGATATTATTTATTTTATACGTTCTAATCCCTAAGATATGCACATAGGACCAATCAATCATGAATTCATCCAAAAAATTATCTAAGAAATAATTTTAAATAAAATCATAAAAAAGAATATTAATCAAATTGTCTTATCTCATTTGTTAGGCATTACTCTCTTTTTTATTCATAATAAGCAATAGAGTTGCATGCATTATATTGAGTATTGCAGAAAACTACATCCTTTTAGCCTAGCTAGTAACTTGGGAAAATTCGAATGGCACTGAGTGCCCACAACCACCCTTACAAAAATCTAAAATTAACAAGATCCACCATAGGCTGTGGATTTGATAACGATCCAAACAATTCTATACTGATTCAAAACACTGGACAAAACACCCAACAACCACCCCACCTGATACCATCCTTCATTCTTCTTCATCGTAGAATCTAGTGGATTCCACCAAGTTTGCAAACACATGAAACCATTTCAAGCCTTCCATTTCGTTCAATCCCAACCATCAACACAAGAATTTGTAGCCAATCATTTCCCATCTCTTATGGCACTCCATACCTTCAGCTCTCACGTCCATGATGAAGGGATTCCATTCCACCTCTACACCTTGTAGAATTTATTTATCAATGTCATCCAGTAATGGAACTCCAACTCCCAGTTGCGCACCGCCACCACATCCACATCATCAAGCAAAATTTTTTCCTTGAAGACCATCCCGAGTAGGATTAAGCACCTCAGTTTTGATAGGTTTAGATCTAGCAATGACACCAATGTCTGAATTTAACCTTGTCCGGTTATTGGAGAAGCAAAACTTCTTCCCAATCACCATTTGCACGGCTTCTAGACATAGGATGTCTTTGTTCAACCATATCTTCTTGAGCCTTTGATCTGTTATGAAGCCTGAGAAAGAAAATTTCTTTTCTGAGCAGCGTAACTTAATCGGAGTGTCCATTTTTTAAGCTATTTGCTCGATTCTTGACACTTCATCACTTGATATAGTCACTTGGCTTTGCAATGATCGAAAAGCCAACTAAGTCCATTAATTCTTTCTACCTCTTAATTTGATATGACTCCCTCAATGTGGCATTTAATTTCCTTTTGGAGAACTTTACTTTCGCCACCCTTCTTATTCTGATGCCACCCTACTAAGTTCGATGCCACCAACTCTTTTTAATAAACTCTGAGGTATATTTTTCTTGGCTCTGGTTCATTAATTTCCCACTTTCTCTCAATCTTTTCATTGAGGAGAACATTTAATTTGAATATCTCCTCAATATCTCAAGCTATCAAATCACTCAAAAGCAATCATTATCATTGTATCAGTGGAACCATGATTTTACTCTGCCCGATATCCATATTTCCCATCGAAGCGAACCTATGTCATTATTTTTCCTTCGGGGCATCAGCGGGATATCAGATGATGTCTCCTCGATACCCCTTAGTCTCTCTGATATCATACCTTAGGCGTGTAATTAATCACTTATGAAATTCTTTGTGTTATCGACTCATCGGGGAAACTTTTTTTATATTCCTCAGATAGCAACCATTCCTACCGATACCCTTTTCTTATGTCAATTCATCGTTGTATCGGGGAAACCGTGCTTTTTGTCAGCCCGATAGGTTTGTGTCTCACTGATACCACTGTGTACTTTATTAATAACTATCTTCATCATGCTACTATATCGGTCCATCGTTGAGACAATATGTCATCTTTCCCCGATATACTTTGGTGTATCCGATATGCTTTGCTCGGGCTATTGGGGAGACAACAAGATGTGTTTTGGTGATATTTATTTCTTACTCCAATGAATCTCATTTTGGCGCTAAAATCGGTGATAGACTAGGTGCTAAAGTACGCTCCAAAATAGGTGCATAATTAGGCATTAAATTAGGTGCTATTATTGGTGCTACACTCAGAGCTAAACTCAATGAAAATTCAACGCTAAGCTTGATGTTACACTCGACGCTAAATTTGGTGTTGAACTTGGTGTCGAACCTGACATTAAACATGGCGTAAAAGTCGATGCTACTTTGCACTGAATTTAGCACTTGCTTGTTCTGGTCGGAGCAATAAACACCAAAAATAGTGCCGACCCAATAAATAACGTCAACTTTTTCAAAAAAATGAAGAAAAATACATTGAAAAAGTGGGTGCAAGCAAAAAAGGGAGCTAATCACAAGGATTTATTGTGGTGCTTGTGCGAAAATGGGATATTTGGAACACGGTATGGACATCCATCGCAGTAGAGGAGTTTTGTCAGATGATGTTGCTGGAACTACCCTGGTAGACATGCATGCAAAATGTGTAAGCTTAGACAAGGCACATGAACTGTTTGACAGAATGCCACAATTGCAAAATATGCAAAATGTGTAAGCTCAAACAAGGCAAGTGAATTGTTTGACAGAATGCCTCAAAGAAATATGTTCTCATGGAATGCCCTAATTGCAGTATATTAACAAAATGGATTGAAGATCTCTTCTTAGGTTCACGGGGTGCCAAAACATCCATTGATGGGTTGTAAAACCTCATCAAATTTTTGAGAATCTTAAATATCTACAATTTTTGTATCTAACACAATGAATCTAGTTTCAGCATCAAAATAATATCAATCGAAGCAAACATATAACATTTAAATCCATCAAGAGGAAGAGTACTCACACTTACAAGAGCAATTCTATCAGCAATTATTTTTGTGCCTATCATGCTCTTATTCCAAATGTAATATTGTTCCATGGCCTTTGTAAGTTCCTTGTCTCTAATGAGGGTATAAATATTACACAAAAACATGGAAGAGATGTCAATGTTGACATCTGATCAAATAAATCCTTTAATTAGATCCATACCAAACATTTCTAAAATGACAACCAAGATATCACCACCTTGGAAGAAGAAATCTTTTCTAAATCTAACTTCATTGATCTCCACAAGGATATTGTGTTTGGTAGTTGTGTCTTTGTTGTTATATTTCTATTTATGTTTGGTAGTATGATATTATGATTTTGAGTTGAGGTATTTTAAATAGTTAATATTAATCTTAGCCTACTATGATAATATGGTAATGCATTTGCATGACTTACTTAGAGATGAGTGGACCTATTAGATAATATCTCCAATTTTTTGTTCTTTTTTTATTTCTCCTTGCATGGCAATATATAATCTCTATAGTCAAATACTATATCTCTGTGATGTACTAAGAAAATGTAAAAACTATAGATTTTTTTTTGTTGTTAATGAAATATACTTAATACAATAAAGCATCTCCCTACATTTATGTAGTGTGCATGGAAACATTGTTAAATTCACATAATGTGGTGGCTTTTGACTATTATGTCTTATTACTGGTAAATTTTCATGGGGAGGTATTTTGGTGCAATTTATGTTTTTATCCTTTGGTTGGTCTATAGTTTAATGACCACCATGATAATCAAGCATCAAAATTAGAATGAAAGGGATCCTTTAAGAAGAGCTCAACTCATGGATAAGAGATTGCTTTAAACCTTCACTTGTAATGAAATAGTTGACTTAAGTTTTTTTAAATTAGTTTTGGGTGACACTAGTTAGTTTGGATAATCATGTCCCTACATTATAAGGCTTGTATAAGGGAGTAATTTATAGTGATTGGTAGTAGCTATCACCAATTTGGCATAGAGTTAAAAAATTATATGCTTTCTATTTCCTACACATTTCAAGGATATGGAGGTGTTGAAGTTTAAGGAAGAGGTGGTGGTAAACATGGAAGAAAATTATTAGTGATGGTGTTAAGGAGGTTCATTCAGTTCCTTTAGGATTTGTACGTAGGGACAATTAATAATTGAATCTAGTGCATTACAAGTTGCTATTTCTTCATCATTTTTATGTATATGTAGGGAATGTGTTACACTTTCACTGTGGTTCATAGTCATTGTCATGTAGAGGTCTCTAGCAACTTCACAATTCTAATCATTTTTGTATATAAGATCCATAAATCTTAGCATAGGAAGGATTTATTTCATGAAGTAGGTTCCCATCACTTGATCCCAAAGTTGGTACTATATTGATGGATGCAAAATGGAACCCTGATGCAATAGAGGTTGAATACCTAGTGGATTATAATGTGGTAGAGAATTCGAGATTTCAATGGAATTAGGTAGTATGTTGATTCCCTTGTTATTTATGATGTTGTTGGTTATGGTTGTGGTGTTTGTAGGGAGTGGCATTTATTATTTAATATATATTTTTACTATTTTTTGGTTTATGTGTTAATAATGGTAACTTAATATTCCTTCATGTTTTTGCATATGTTCTTTATACCTAACTATTGTGATAATTTATTCTCTTATGGATGCAATCTTTATATTATTCTTTTATTGGGAAAAGACCCTAATAGATCTCCAAGTAATTAATCTAGTGAAAGATAACACTAAAGAAAGGAATCCAATCCTTGCCTCTATTTATAATTACAAAAATTGAGATAAATAAGTAATTAGGGAGAATTAAGACATAATATTCTATCATGCAATATAGGAAAAATTACAAACATTAAATAATGACAAAACCAAGTTTTGGATCTTGAATAAACATTCTAAGTATGAGGTCATTATCCTCAAACCCGTCATTAAATGAAGAGACTAATAAATAATTTATGATTGGGTGAAATTCCAAAATTTTGTCACACATTATGATATATATTTTTTTAAAAATCATACAAAATTATTCCTCATTCTAACACATCATTTATGTGACTTAACTAGTTCCAACTCAAAAAAATCACACTATATGTTATTGGTAGGAAACTAAAAACTATCAAGGCACATTCTCAATACAATCTGGGATATCATCAATGATGCAATCTAGTTGGATTCATTTTTTTCTAAAATAGATTTGATAATAATATTTTTATCCAAAAATTAGATTCAACCAAAAAAATTGGATTCATTTTTTTCTAAAATAGATTTGATAATAATATTTCTATCCAAAAATTAGATTCAACCAAAAAAATTATATCCAATATAGATCTAGTCATAATATTTTTAGAAAGAGGTACTTACTACCAAAAAAATGTAGTAGTGTTTGATGTCAAAATACAATATTTTTGAAATTATTTGAAAAATGCAGCATTACCTCCACTTCTATTCACATTAATAGCATTTTTGAGAAACAAAAAAAAGACTTTTGTAGATCTAAAAGCATAGTTTCTAAAAAATATATATATATTTTTTATTAATAATATTTTTCTTATATTTTCTCTACAAGTAGGTCATTAGTGTCCAAATATAAGGCCGATTTATTTGTCAAATAAAAATGAATTTTTGCCTCATATGCACAACATACAGATGACTTTGCCTCATATGAATTCAACCATTATTATAGAGAAGAAAATCAAGCTACCCATATTCTAGCCAATATGAGAATTAACCAAATTGAACATACTATGGTCTATGACTCATCTTTGAACATAGAGTATCAAAATTTTAAAATATCTTTTCATAATGATCACATAGTTTGATTTCATGTACCCTTTCATTAATTGCTAAAGTCTATGCAACATTTAAATCTTCTCATCCAAATGACTCATTTACTCACCCTATAACTCCACATGGTAAACAATCATGGGAAGCTAGTTTTTAAATCCACTTTTCATCTAAAGTTCTTCTATTTAGGATTTTATTAACTCTATATTAACACCACAACCTACCTCTAAGTCAATAGTAAATATGAATGATATTTTTCCTTTTGCTTGCCTCCTCTAGCTAATCATTGGCACATTCCTATTTATGGTCTCTTACTATTTCAATTGTCATCCTTCTCCTCTTCTTCTCTATATCCTAATAGAAGGGGTGAGATGGAAATAAATAGAAGGATTTATGTGCTTCCATCAGAAACCTAACCACTCATTGTAGGTCCAGTTGACTCTAAATTACTAGCATATACATTTTCTCTATGGACTAGCCCCATGTTGAAAAGAGCCTTCAAAGCTATTTTAGGTGATGATCTTCAAGATGGAACCAAGATACTTTACTACTTTGGTGTCATCTATAATTTACACTCTAACTATAAGGACTTGGTGTAGGAAATATACTTCCAAATATAATTGTTTATACATTCAATATTTTCTACTACCATCAACTCTCTATAGTCAAGTTTTCATTGCCTATGACTATATAATGGGTGAGCCTCAAACTAGGGGATTTATTCCCTCGTGAAATGATAAATAATTTTCATGTAGCTTCTAATGTTTTCAATACTATGTGGACTAGTTTGACTAGCAATTTTATAGTAGTTTTCATACATGCCCTACATCTCACAGTGGCTAGCTTAGGGAGTCTTTGCCAACTAGGGTCTTAGAGCTTTTTAGGACACCTGAATTCATGTTTTGGCATGCTCCTTCTTGACCCCCTACTAATTCTCCTTCCTCCATGTCCACTTTGAAATTGATGTCTCCTCAACTAAATACCAATGCTTCAACTTCTTCCTCAATTTGCCCCCTCTCTCCCAAACTTGGTATCTAACCACTACATTTAACTGCATATTCCCATTTTCAATTTTATTAATATATTAATTATCGATGATCTCTCGCCTTTTATCTAATCAAATACTATTTTAAAAAAATAAAATAAAATATGATACCCTAGACGAGAGAATATTTCTTGAAATAATATCATTTTTTGAACTTTTTAAATAATTAAAGAAAAGTGTCAAGTTTTGAAAACAACCTAATATTTTTATTTAAAATTTAAATAAAACATAAATAATTAAAAATTTTACATTCAATTATTCCACATCATTTTAAAATTTAAAATATATATGCCACTTTCATGTGTTTCAAGTTAAAAATCTAGACCATAGGATAGCACTGTTCATTTCCTTTATCACAATGTGTCATGGTACTCAAATTTCACCTAGTTGAATGTTCTTAATTCTAAATCAAATTTTAGTTAATATAAATCTTGTTCCTTAAATGATAACAATGGAGGTGTTAGAATTTATTGGCTTCTTGAAGAATAGTTGTACCACACAATCCCGTAGTAGATTGGCAACTCACTTTAAAATTTTGAAATCTTAGATGAATTAATTATGTAGGGAGATTCTAGTGTTTATGTTGGGGAACACATAAGAAGATATTTGTCCAAACCCTTACTAAATATAATTCTACTAGAATATAATTTAAGGAACTAGAATTTATTGATAGGAACTAAGGTTAATCCAATATTTTGTAAGTAGTATATATAAATTAAAAATTCATTACACAAAAATTATAGATAGAATATCCCACAAATTATTATGAAATGGGTTAGAAAATCATTAGCTGAGAAAATGAATCTTTAAATAAAGAATCCCAACACAATATTAAAGGAAATGGGGATATTATAACTACCCTATCAAATCTAGTTGATCCATTTCCACTAAGATGACTTTCTCTCCTAGTTTGGTGGAAAAATTAAGGAAATTCCTCTTGAACTAAAAATCAAATCATTAGAAAACAAGACCAATGGCTTAGAAGCATGTGAGGAAGACCTAAATGTACAAGATGAAGAAGCCAAATTATTGGTCTCGGTGGTTTTTTTATCAATACCATAATATGTGACGCAAAAGGACAAAGCTAACTACCACCCCAAAATAAGTATGAGTTGTAAGATAGTGAACAAGAAGTCACAAATGAAGTGATCAAATATAGTTCTTAATCTACAGTAAATTTTGATAAACAAAGAAAAAATTAGGGGCAAGCACCCCCACCACTATAATGACAATATTAACTTGGAATGTTATTCAAGCCTCAATGCCCCTAACAAAAATAATGCAAGAGAATGAGGCGATATGGTAATCTTGAATCATTATATGAAAGAGTGGATTTTTTTTAAGTTGAGTTCAATTGTTTGTTTGTTTGTTAGTTGTAGTTAGTAGTCTATGATGAAGAAAGCTACCACATTTCATTAGAACTTGAAATTGGATTTAATAATTTTGGGAATAGTTTAAGTTATTATTTTTTAAAGTGTCATATTAAAATTTTAGAATAATTTAATGAGAAAAAGACAATAAACTAGTTTGAGAGAATCTATTGGGTGGACAAATGTGCATAGTTGGGATTATTTTCATATGTGGCAAGTGATTTAAAGTTTGGACTAATAGAAGATAAAGATTTATTGAATCCTTGAGGACAAGTGTTGAGAACTATATGGATTTTTCTCCATTATTTAACCCTTTGAATTTGTTACAATTATAATTTTTTCATATTAGAGATAGAGTAAAGAAACTTAATACATCCAATAGTTCTCAGTTTATCACCTTATACTATGTACCAAAATGAAGCTTGAGAGCTTGTATATGAAGAGTTTAGGAGTTTACTACATCAGCCAAAATAAATACACAAGGCTTTAACAACGTTGTATACAATAATTATTGACATAAAGAGTTACAAGAACAACATTAAGATTGTTGATTGTTGTCTCTGTTGTAGGATTCATCCACACCCCTATCTGGCCTGGTCATTGAGAAGGCATCACTTTCCTACTGGGCATGGGGATAGGGGCCCCTGTGTCTCACTTGTCTACCACATGCAACCTCATTATTGAAGGCCCTTTGGAACTCATGAAACACATGAGAAAAATCTTTGTTTCCTTGTTGTAAATCCTGCATGCATGTTCACATGTGACATCTTCCCTACTGATTGCAATGGACCCTTCTCTACAAAGACTCATGAACTTGGGAAAAGATATTTCAATATGGAGCGAAACCTGCAATACAACATTAAGGAATGTGAGTCTCTTATGTGACTTAGTAAGCACCCTCTTGCAACCCTTAAATTTAT
>CM021110.1:153634400-153698198 GCA_007115665.2 Sequoiadendron giganteum
CAACAACCACCCCACCTGATACCATCCTTCATTCTTCTTCATCGTAGAATCTAGTGGATTCCACCAAGTTTGCAAACACATGAAACCATTTCAAGCCTTCCATTTCGTTCAATCCCAACCATCAACACAAGAATTTGTAGCCAATCATTTCCCATCTCTTATGGCACTCCATACCTTCAGCTCTCACGTCCATGATGAAGGGATTCCATTCCACCTCTACACCTTGTAGAATTTATTTATCAATGTCATCCAGTAATGGAACTCCAACTCCCAGTTGCGCACCGCCACCACATCCACATCATCAAGCAAAATTTTTTCCTTGAAGACCATCCCGAGTAGGATTAAGCACCTCAGTTTTGATAGGTTTAGATCTAGCAATGACACCAATGTCTGAATTTAACCTTGTCCGGTTATTGGAGAAGCAAAACTTCTTCCCAATCACCATTTGCACGGCTTCTAGACATAGGATGTCTTTGTTCAACCATATCTTCTTGAGCCTTTGATCTGTTATGAAGCCTGAGAAAGAAAATTTCTTTTCTGAGCAGCGTAACTTAATCGGAGTGTCCATTTTTTAAGCTATTTGCTCGATTCTTGACACTTCATCACTTGATATAGTCACTTGGCTTTGCAATGATCGAAAAGCCAACTAAGTCCATTAATTCTTTCTACCTCTTAATTTGATATGACTCCCTCAATGTGGCATTTAATTTCCTTTTGGAGAACTTTACTTTCGCCACCCTTCTTATTCTGATGCCACCCTACTAAGTTCGATGCCACCAACTCTTTTTAATAAACTCTGAGGTATATTTTTCTTGGCTCTGGTTCATTAATTTCCCACTTTCTCTCAATCTTTTCATTGAGGAGAACATTTAATTTGAATATCTCCTCAATATCTCAAGCTATCAAATCACTCAAAAGCAATCATTATCATTGTATCAGTGGAACCATGATTTTACTCTGCCCGATATCCATATTTCCCATCGAAGCGAACCTATGTCATTATTTTTCCTTCGGGGCATCAGCGGGATATCAGATGATGTCTCCTCGATACCCCTTAGTCTCTCTGATATCATACCTTAGGCGTGTAATTAATCACTTATGAAATTCTTTGTGTTATCGACTCATCGGGGAAACTTTTTTTATATTCCTCAGATAGCAACCATTCCTACCGATACCCTTTTCTTATGTCAATTCATCGTTGTATCGGGGAAACCGTGCTTTTTGTCAGCCCGATAGGTTTGTGTCTCACTGATACCACTGTGTACTTTATTAATAACTATCTTCATCATGCTACTATATCGGTCCATCGTTGAGACAATATGTCATCTTTCCCCGATATACTTTGGTGTATCCGATATGCTTTGCTCGGGCTATTGGGGAGACAACAAGATGTGTTTTGGTGATATTTATTTCTTACTCCAATGAATCTCATTTTGGCGCTAAAATCGGTGATAGACTAGGTGCTAAAGTACGCTCCAAAATAGGTGCATAATTAGGCATTAAATTAGGTGCTATTATTGGTGCTACACTCAGAGCTAAACTCAATGAAAATTCAACGCTAAGCTTGATGTTACACTCGACGCTAAATTTGGTGTTGAACTTGGTGTCGAACCTGACATTAAACATGGCGTAAAAGTCGATGCTACTTTGCACTGAATTTAGCACTTGCTTGTTCTGGTCGGAGCAATAAACACCAAAAATAGTGCCGACCCAATAAATAACGTCAACTTTTTCAAAAAAATGAAGAAAAATACATTGAAAAAGTGGGTGCAAGCAAAAAAGGGAGCTAATCACAAGGATTTATTGTGGTGCTTGTGCGAAAATGGGATATTTGGAACACGGTATGGACATCCATCGCAGTAGAGGAGTTTTGTCAGATGATGTTGCTGGAACTACCCTGGTAGACATGCATGCAAAATGTGTAAGCTTAGACAAGGCACATGAACTGTTTGACAGAATGCCACAATTGCAAAATATGCAAAATGTGTAAGCTCAAACAAGGCAAGTGAATTGTTTGACAGAATGCCTCAAAGAAATATGTTCTCATGGAATGCCCTAATTGCAGTATATTAACAAAATGGATTGAAGATCTCTTCTTAGGTTCACGGGGTGCCAAAACATCCATTGATGGGTTGTAAAACCTCATCAAATTTTTGAGAATCTTAAATATCTACAATTTTTGTATCTAACACAATGAATCTAGTTTCAGCATCAAAATAATATCAATCGAAGCAAACATATAACATTTAAATCCATCAAGAGGAAGAGTACTCACACTTACAAGAGCAATTCTATCAGCAATTATTTTTGTGCCTATCATGCTCTTATTCCAAATGTAATATTGTTCCATGGCCTTTGTAAGTTCCTTGTCTCTAATGAGGGTATAAATATTACACAAAAACATGGAAGAGATGTCAATGTTGACATCTGATCAAATAAATCCTTTAATTAGATCCATACCAAACATTTCTAAAATGACAACCAAGATATCACCACCTTGGAAGAAGAAATCTTTTCTAAATCTAACTTCATTGATCTCCACAAGGATATTGTGTTTGGTAGTTGTGTCTTTGTTGTTATATTTCTATTTATGTTTGGTAGTATGATATTATGATTTTGAGTTGAGGTATTTTAAATAGTTAATATTAATCTTAGCCTACTATGATAATATGGTAATGCATTTGCATGACTTACTTAGAGATGAGTGGACCTATTAGATAATATCTCCAATTTTTTGTTCTTTTTTTATTTCTCCTTGCATGGCAATATATAATCTCTATAGTCAAATACTATATCTCTGTGATGTACTAAGAAAATGTAAAAACTATAGATTTTTTTTTGTTGTTAATGAAATATACTTAATACAATAAAGCATCTCCCTACATTTATGTAGTGTGCATGGAAACATTGTTAAATTCACATAATGTGGTGGCTTTTGACTATTATGTCTTATTACTGGTAAATTTTCATGGGGAGGTATTTTGGTGCAATTTATGTTTTTATCCTTTGGTTGGTCTATAGTTTAATGACCACCATGATAATCAAGCATCAAAATTAGAATGAAAGGGATCCTTTAAGAAGAGCTCAACTCATGGATAAGAGATTGCTTTAAACCTTCACTTGTAATGAAATAGTTGACTTAAGTTTTTTTAAATTAGTTTTGGGTGACACTAGTTAGTTTGGATAATCATGTCCCTACATTATAAGGCTTGTATAAGGGAGTAATTTATAGTGATTGGTAGTAGCTATCACCAATTTGGCATAGAGTTAAAAAATTATATGCTTTCTATTTCCTACACATTTCAAGGATATGGAGGTGTTGAAGTTTAAGGAAGAGGTGGTGGTAAACATGGAAGAAAATTATTAGTGATGGTGTTAAGGAGGTTCATTCAGTTCCTTTAGGATTTGTACGTAGGGACAATTAATAATTGAATCTAGTGCATTACAAGTTGCTATTTCTTCATCATTTTTATGTATATGTAGGGAATGTGTTACACTTTCACTGTGGTTCATAGTCATTGTCATGTAGAGGTCTCTAGCAACTTCACAATTCTAATCATTTTTGTATATAAGATCCATAAATCTTAGCATAGGAAGGATTTATTTCATGAAGTAGGTTCCCATCACTTGATCCCAAAGTTGGTACTATATTGATGGATGCAAAATGGAACCCTGATGCAATAGAGGTTGAATACCTAGTGGATTATAATGTGGTAGAGAATTCGAGATTTCAATGGAATTAGGTAGTATGTTGATTCCCTTGTTATTTATGATGTTGTTGGTTATGGTTGTGGTGTTTGTAGGGAGTGGCATTTATTATTTAATATATATTTTTACTATTTTTTGGTTTATGTGTTAATAATGGTAACTTAATATTCCTTCATGTTTTTGCATATGTTCTTTATACCTAACTATTGTGATAATTTATTCTCTTATGGATGCAATCTTTATATTATTCTTTTATTGGGAAAAGACCCTAATAGATCTCCAAGTAATTAATCTAGTGAAAGATAACACTAAAGAAAGGAATCCAATCCTTGCCTCTATTTATAATTACAAAAATTGAGATAAATAAGTAATTAGGGAGAATTAAGACATAATATTCTATCATGCAATATAGGAAAAATTACAAACATTAAATAATGACAAAACCAAGTTTTGGATCTTGAATAAACATTCTAAGTATGAGGTCATTATCCTCAAACCCGTCATTAAATGAAGAGACTAATAAATAATTTATGATTGGGTGAAATTCCAAAATTTTGTCACACATTATGATATATATTTTTTTAAAAATCATACAAAATTATTCCTCATTCTAACACATCATTTATGTGACTTAACTAGTTCCAACTCAAAAAAATCACACTATATGTTATTGGTAGGAAACTAAAAACTATCAAGGCACATTCTCAATACAATCTGGGATATCATCAATGATGCAATCTAGTTGGATTCATTTTTTTCTAAAATAGATTTGATAATAATATTTTTATCCAAAAATTAGATTCAACCAAAAAAATTGGATTCATTTTTTTCTAAAATAGATTTGATAATAATATTTCTATCCAAAAATTAGATTCAACCAAAAAAATTATATCCAATATAGATCTAGTCATAATATTTTTAGAAAGAGGTACTTACTACCAAAAAAATGTAGTAGTGTTTGATGTCAAAATACAATATTTTTGAAATTATTTGAAAAATGCAGCATTACCTCCACTTCTATTCACATTAATAGCATTTTTGAGAAACAAAAAAAAGACTTTTGTAGATCTAAAAGCATAGTTTCTAAAAAATATATATATATTTTTTATTAATAATATTTTTCTTATATTTTCTCTACAAGTAGGTCATTAGTGTCCAAATATAAGGCCGATTTATTTGTCAAATAAAAATGAATTTTTGCCTCATATGCACAACATACAGATGACTTTGCCTCATATGAATTCAACCATTATTATAGAGAAGAAAATCAAGCTACCCATATTCTAGCCAATATGAGAATTAACCAAATTGAACATACTATGGTCTATGACTCATCTTTGAACATAGAGTATCAAAATTTTAAAATATCTTTTCATAATGATCACATAGTTTGATTTCATGTACCCTTTCATTAATTGCTAAAGTCTATGCAACATTTAAATCTTCTCATCCAAATGACTCATTTACTCACCCTATAACTCCACATGGTAAACAATCATGGGAAGCTAGTTTTTAAATCCACTTTTCATCTAAAGTTCTTCTATTTAGGATTTTATTAACTCTATATTAACACCACAACCTACCTCTAAGTCAATAGTAAATATGAATGATATTTTTCCTTTTGCTTGCCTCCTCTAGCTAATCATTGGCACATTCCTATTTATGGTCTCTTACTATTTCAATTGTCATCCTTCTCCTCTTCTTCTCTATATCCTAATAGAAGGGGTGAGATGGAAATAAATAGAAGGATTTATGTGCTTCCATCAGAAACCTAACCACTCATTGTAGGTCCAGTTGACTCTAAATTACTAGCATATACATTTTCTCTATGGACTAGCCCCATGTTGAAAAGAGCCTTCAAAGCTATTTTAGGTGATGATCTTCAAGATGGAACCAAGATACTTTACTACTTTGGTGTCATCTATAATTTACACTCTAACTATAAGGACTTGGTGTAGGAAATATACTTCCAAATATAATTGTTTATACATTCAATATTTTCTACTACCATCAACTCTCTATAGTCAAGTTTTCATTGCCTATGACTATATAATGGGTGAGCCTCAAACTAGGGGATTTATTCCCTCGTGAAATGATAAATAATTTTCATGTAGCTTCTAATGTTTTCAATACTATGTGGACTAGTTTGACTAGCAATTTTATAGTAGTTTTCATACATGCCCTACATCTCACAGTGGCTAGCTTAGGGAGTCTTTGCCAACTAGGGTCTTAGAGCTTTTTAGGACACCTGAATTCATGTTTTGGCATGCTCCTTCTTGACCCCCTACTAATTCTCCTTCCTCCATGTCCACTTTGAAATTGATGTCTCCTCAACTAAATACCAATGCTTCAACTTCTTCCTCAATTTGCCCCCTCTCTCCCAAACTTGGTATCTAACCACTACATTTAACTGCATATTCCCATTTTCAATTTTATTAATATATTAATTATCGATGATCTCTCGCCTTTTATCTAATCAAATACTATTTTAAAAAAATAAAATAAAATATGATACCCTAGACGAGAGAATATTTCTTGAAATAATATCATTTTTTGAACTTTTTAAATAATTAAAGAAAAGTGTCAAGTTTTGAAAACAACCTAATATTTTTATTTAAAATTTAAATAAAACATAAATAATTAAAAATTTTACATTCAATTATTCCACATCATTTTAAAATTTAAAATATATATGCCACTTTCATGTGTTTCAAGTTAAAAATCTAGACCATAGGATAGCACTGTTCATTTCCTTTATCACAATGTGTCATGGTACTCAAATTTCACCTAGTTGAATGTTCTTAATTCTAAATCAAATTTTAGTTAATATAAATCTTGTTCCTTAAATGATAACAATGGAGGTGTTAGAATTTATTGGCTTCTTGAAGAATAGTTGTACCACACAATCCCGTAGTAGATTGGCAACTCACTTTAAAATTTTGAAATCTTAGATGAATTAATTATGTAGGGAGATTCTAGTGTTTATGTTGGGGAACACATAAGAAGATATTTGTCCAAACCCTTACTAAATATAATTCTACTAGAATATAATTTAAGGAACTAGAATTTATTGATAGGAACTAAGGTTAATCCAATATTTTGTAAGTAGTATATATAAATTAAAAATTCATTACACAAAAATTATAGATAGAATATCCCACAAATTATTATGAAATGGGTTAGAAAATCATTAGCTGAGAAAATGAATCTTTAAATAAAGAATCCCAACACAATATTAAAGGAAATGGGGATATTATAACTACCCTATCAAATCTAGTTGATCCATTTCCACTAAGATGACTTTCTCTCCTAGTTTGGTGGAAAAATTAAGGAAATTCCTCTTGAACTAAAAATCAAATCATTAGAAAACAAGACCAATGGCTTAGAAGCATGTGAGGAAGACCTAAATGTACAAGATGAAGAAGCCAAATTATTGGTCTCGGTGGTTTTTTTATCAATACCATAATATGTGACGCAAAAGGACAAAGCTAACTACCACCCCAAAATAAGTATGAGTTGTAAGATAGTGAACAAGAAGTCACAAATGAAGTGATCAAATATAGTTCTTAATCTACAGTAAATTTTGATAAACAAAGAAAAAATTAGGGGCAAGCACCCCCACCACTATAATGACAATATTAACTTGGAATGTTATTCAAGCCTCAATGCCCCTAACAAAAATAATGCAAGAGAATGAGGCGAT
This sequence comes from Sequoiadendron giganteum, assembly GCA_007115665.2. Classification (NCBI taxonomy): domain Eukaryota; kingdom Viridiplantae; phylum Streptophyta; class Pinopsida; order Cupressales; family Cupressaceae; genus Sequoiadendron; species Sequoiadendron giganteum. Next base: position 153,641,812 of record CM021110.1, read on the forward strand.
ATGGTAATCTTGAATCATTATATGAAAGAGTGGATTTTTTTTAAGTTGAGTTCAATTGTTTGTTTGTTTGTTAGTTGTAGTTAGTAGTCTATGATGAAGAAAGCTACCACATTTCATTAGAACTTGAAATTGGATTTAATAATTTTGGGAATAGTTTAAGTTATTATTTTTTAAAGTGTCATATTAAAATTTTAGAATAATTTAATGAGAAAAAGACAATAAACTAGTTTGAGAGAATCTATTGGGTGGACAAATGTGCATAGTTGGGATTATTTTCATATGTGGCAAGTGATTTAAAGTTTGGACTAATAGAAGATAAAGATTTATTGAATCCTTGAGGACAAGTGTTGAGAACTATATGGATTTTTCTCCATTATTTAACCCTTTGAATTTATAATTATATTATTTTTAGTTAATGACACATTACATTTGACCGTATCAGGCTTTGTGCTATGTTGTGACTAGTACAAATCAAATTGGAATTTTTTGATGCTATATATACTATGGTCTAGATTTAATGAAGGTATGAAAAGAGGTAGAATGGAAGAAGAGTGAGTATGGATAATTTGATGTCTATATAAATGGTAGAAAAGTTTGGGCTAAGGTAGATGAAGCATTCACACCCATATAATATTGAATGGTTGCAGTAATGAGATAAGGTACTATAAGAAAATTGTTTGGTGAGGTTCAACATAGGAGCATATTATGATGATGTTTTATGTAACATTGTATTGATGGATTTGTTTCATGTATGGCACGTAGGTGTATAATGAGAGGGATAAAACATACACTACACAAAAATATGTCTAAAGATATGAGTTGATGTCCCTAAGGGTAAGTGAGGGATAATTTTATAGTGATGCAAGGGTGTGTAAATTGGAAAGGAGAGATATGCATTGATTCCAACAAATGTGATTGTTGGATGACCAAAAAACAATGCAAATAAAAAATAAGTACTATAGATAACTTGGGAATGTTGAGATAGAAGTCTCAACCAAAGGACATGGTAGTTAATAACATGATAATAAGTTTTATTTAGGAACATGCAATAGTAAACAATGTAATGTTGAACATTCAAAATACTGAGAGGGGGGTGAATCAGTATTCCACAAACCAATAATAAAATTCACTTAGCCATTATCACAATTTTGACTGAATCGGAAAGAGAGAACATAGAAACAAGACAATGCAATCATACACATGAACACCAGGATTTTTACATGGAAAACATAGAATGGAAAAAACCACGGTGAGGGTTAACTCACAATATATTATATCCGAATACAAAATGTTACAGGGCTCACTATCCTTAAAAGGCTCATAGCCTGAGTACAAAAGATGGCTCACTGCCAAGATACAATGATGGTGGCTCATTGCCAAAATAATGAGCTGGTGGAATACACCTGCAATGTGCAGGATTCAATTCCACCGAAGCTCAGAATATAAAGTACTACATCACTCAACAAATTTGTATTACTGATAAAGCATTTAGGCTTTGATCTTCTCCTTCATTCACATTCACTTCTCGCTTGCTTGTTTATACACCCACATATCTCTCTCTTTTTTTCCACGCCCTTTTGTTTTCAATTGCTCATATCTTATATGTATACAAGTATATCTTATTCATCAATTAGGTTAGCGTAATTGGGTGAACACAAAATAATCAAAACCTTTCTTTGTCGGTGCCATATAAGATTTAATCATTTTATCCATGTAGTGCATTATGCCAAGTCGGCTATTAGTCTTCATAATATATTGTATTCACTGAGTTAGCCAAGATTAAACCACAATTCTCCAAACCAACAAATAATCCTCAAAGAAAACACCTTCCAGATCTAAGAACACATTAATTTCCCATCATACTACCAGTAAAGAGACTATCAACAAAACTGTAGTATAAGAATGTTCACCTTAGTAGAATGCGGAGTCTCCCACACAGTATACCTCACACAAAACAATAGTAGGATATAGAGTTAAACTCTGTCAGAGATAATTTTTTGCTCATAGAAAAAGACGTCTCAAGATCCAAGATATAGTTGTCTGAATGAGTCAATAGAACATGGTTAAGAGATTAGATTCATATTAGATCTTGCGATGAGTTCTGGACTCAAATACCAACATACTAATCCATCACAAAGGAGTATTACCAATAGAGAACAACTTCCGGTAAACCAAAAAAACTTCTCATATAGTTATCACCATGTCGTTATTACCATGTTGACATCAATGACAACATAGGAACAACCAACACAATCATTCATACTTCATGCTCATGCTGCAAAGCTTCCAACATGTAATAATATAAGAGTATGTGTAACCAAAATGGAGTCTAATAGATGTGAGGGATAAAGAATATTATGATGAAATACAAGAAAAATAAAAATAATGAAGAAGATGATGGATAGGATTGAATTCCAAATACTACTACAAGATGTGGAAAGAACGAGTTGATGAAGTAGCAGGTTGGAATTCCTAGGTAGGGGTAGCTTGTATTAGAAAATGAGGCTCATTTTTTTATCAACTCCAAGTGTGTAATGTAGGATATCCCTAGGTAGTGTGGTAATCTTGCACCATTCTAGAAAAGTGGTTTAGATTAGTTAGTCATTTCTCTATTAGCTTGTAGATAGTAGTTTGTGATGAAGAAATTTATTATATTTAATTATAACTTGAAATTGGCTTTCAAATTTTGGGGATTAGTTAGATTTTTATTTTTGAGTTTCATGTTAATGTCTATCAATAATTAGATGAGAAAAAGATATTGAATGTGTACAAGAGTTTCTACTAGGTGGATAGTTGTGAACAATTAGGATTATTTTCATGTGTGGCAAGTTATTTAGAGTTTGCACCAATAAAAGAATTTTTGTAAGGATGTATTGAACCATTGACAATGAGTATTGAGCACCATGAGGATGTTTATCCATTATTTAACCACTTGAATTTTATAAAAAAGTTATTTATAGTTGATGACATGTTACAGGTGGGATTATAATTTGTTTCATCTTTTTTTTTTTTTTTATTAGACTGCAAGAATCGGGTAGCACGACCCCCTATAAACTGCAGTGTGTCTAGTAAACTTTTTAATGTGATCAGCGGTGTTGGCGCGACATGCCCTTCGATACCATGGGGATGGGGGAGACTAGACCTCGTGAACAACCTCCTGCAACAGGAAAGATTTAGCCAACCGAGCTAGGGCCTCAACCCCAATTTGTTTCATCTTATGGCCAACACAAATCATTAGAAAAAATGTGGATGTTATATATATTGAGTTTTGGATCAAAGAAAGGTACGTGAAGAGGTAATGGAAGAAATTGAGAAGTAAAACATAAACAGGGTGAAACTATAAGGTCTTAGATAAAGATCGTGAGTAGAAAACAAGGAGTATGAAGTGGAGTGCGTTATGAAGGGAAATACTAATACAACATAGTGGAGGTAATTAGACTAGTGTTTATGAGGCTATATTTTAGTGTAATATATGTTTGAATTATCATAGTAAGTGTAATGAAATGGATATGACCTAGCATGTAAGAGAGCCCATTACAAAAAAGTGAGAAGTTGTAGTCATGGTGATAATCATTTAAACTCTAATTAATAAGAATTTTTTGTTTTTATGAGATAGATTTGTGTTGTGTGTGTATTTTTTATGTTAATCTGGATGGTTGAATATTCCTAAATTGGGACCAAGTTTGATCATGACCATCAAAAAACTGCTTATATAAAGCATTTATTAGATATATATAAACTAGGCATCATCTTTTTACAAAAAACTAAAATCTATTCTAAAGAGGAAAATAAGCTATTACAACATTAGCATGAATGAATGCCTTGTCTATCAAAGAAAAAGGTTCCTCTACTAGTTTTAAATTTTTATCAAAATAGGTAGGGATAAACCAAATAACCAATTGGAAACTCTTTTAATTAACTATCATTATCTCCAAACTATAATTTTTTTATTTTCACCATAGATGGACTTAATTTCCCCACTCTTAGGAGATAACTATGGGAGATAATTTCTTACATCATAAAGCCCTTCATAAATTAATTATACATGGTAAGTGAATATTTTACTATAATATTAACCTCAAATGACAAACAAGGAGGTATAACAAGGTCCACACAGTCACAAATTGATTTTAGTTCCTTTATCTAGATGAATATACTCTTAGATTTAACACCTAGGAATGGAACACTCACATGGACAAACAAAAGGTCGGGTTAAAGAAAATTAGTAAAGAGATTGGATATATTTTTTCATCTTTCCCAAATGACCTGTGTATAATGATTCGATAAAATATGATAATCATCAAGGGAAATTAATTGGAGACTAAACATCACTTTGAATAAAGTTTGTGTTACACTAGTTAGTTTAAAATCTTTAATTATCACACACTGCTATAAATGGTTGGCCCAACCTTATTGATATATGGGACCAATATCACATTTAATCTTGATGTTGGTACAATCATTCCACCTTCTATGAGCATTCCTTGGCATCATGTAGGTCAATCAATTCCTATGTTGGAGTGATACTTCCCACACATTTGGTTTAGATCAAGAGGGTTTTGGCCTCATTAATTTTTGCCAAATGTTTCTCACTTGTTAGCTATATGATAATTATTTATTTCAATCTCTCTCCTTTCTAGGCTCTTTGTGATACTTAAAAAGTCACAATGGAGTTGCTCATTCACTTTGGTTGTGAATTATAGTAGATCGTCATCCTTGTGAAGATCAATGAAGTTAGATTTAGAAAAAAATTCTTCTTCCAAGGTGATGATATCATGGTTGTCATTTTAAAATTGTTTGGTATGAATCTCATCAAAGGATTTATTTGACCCGATGTCAATACCGACATCTCTTCCATGTTTTTGTGTAATATCTATACCCTCATTAGTGACAAGGAAATTACCAAGGCCATGGGACAATATTACATTTGGAATAAGAGCATGATAGGCACGGAAGTAATTGTTGATAGCATTGCTCTTGCAAGTGTGAGTACTCTTCCACTTGATTTGATTTAAATGTTGTATTTGTTTCGATTGATATTATTCTGACATTAAAACTAGATTCATAGTGAAAAAAAAAATTGTAGATATTTAAGATTTTAAAAAATTTGGTGAGTTTTTACAACCCATCATTGGATGTTTTACACTCCGTGAACCTAAGAAGAAATCTTCAATCCATTTTTTTAATATACTGTAATCAGGGCATTCCATGAGAACATATTTCTTTGAGGCATTCTGTCAAACAGTTCACTTGCCTCGTTTAAGCTTACACATTTTGCATATCCTGCAATTATGGCATTCTGTCAAACAGTTCACGTGCCTTGTCTAAGCTTACACATTTTGCATACATGTCTACCAGGGCAGTTCCAGCAACATCATCTGACAAAACTCCTCTATCGCGATGGATGTCCATACCCTGTTCCAAATCTCTCATTTTCGCACAGGCTGGGAGGATGCTGGCAGGGTTTTGGGGTGTGGATTTAAACCAGCCAATCGCATTTGGTTGAATGCTTGTAAATCATTTTCAACAAATGCATTTTGTGCATATCCTGCAAACACTGCACTCCATGAGACCAGATTTAATTGAGGCATCGGTCAAACGGTTCATGTGCCTTGTCTATGCTTCCACATTTTGCATACACTTCTACCAGAACATCTCCAACTGTGACATTTGACAATAATTCCCCTTCCATTATACTTTGATGGACGTCCATACTCTGTTCCAAAGCTCCCATTTTGGCACAGGCGGTAGTACGCTGGCAAATAAAAGTGATCGGGATGAAAATATGCTTGTTGGAGCAACTGCATCTTGAGCACGCCATGTCTTCTGTCCGCTGCAGAAATCATTTCCATAAAGCAAGAAAGCCTGTGAAAATACCTCAGCAGCTAGTTTGATGAGATCAACCGCGCGAGAATAGCGTTCAAATTCAAACGTTAACGGGGATTATTTTCTGAACGAAAACGGATGTCAGGCAAAGTAATGGACCCACTAAGACTCAGCATTATTGCACAGCAAGTCACTTATATCATGGACAGCAAGAATATCATTTGAAGGAATGCAATTATTCAGAATTTTAGGCCACATAAACATCATACGTGCTTTTTTGGTGTTTCAATTCAAAGACCAAGTCAAAGCTTGTCAATGCATTTCAGATTGCCTTCAATACATTTGACTATGTCTTGCAAATCATTTCCACCATATTCTACTCTATACATAGTGTTTGCTGTGTTAAATATGCTATGCGTTGCCATAAGTGCTGTTGCTTGAAACTTTCTTTTAAAATATACAAGTTTATTTCTTATTCAAGGCTGGTCATATCATAGCGCTTAAACATGTAAAAGAAATGACTTTAAAATAAGCCTTTACAAACTTATAGTATTCGCTGGCATAAGTGCTTAGTCTTATTTCAAAGCATATTCATATTACAATTTTTATTTTTAACTTAAGCTCTCTTATTTAAGTTATTACGTGGAATTTTATTAAGCCTTTAAGAAACCTCTTTATCTCCTTACCTAGCCCTTTTAAATAAGCGCTTTATCTTTTTATATATATATATATATATAATTTTTATATAATATATATTTATATATTCATAAATAAAAAATAATTTTTGATATTTAAATATATTTGTAATTATGTTAAATATATATATATATATATATATATACTTTATTTGTTGATCGACTGTATGTATGTATATATATATATGAAAGCATTCATTGAAATAGTAATATATATGTATAAATATATATCGTTATTTCAAATTAAAATCTATATTCATGTAATCATCGATTGATGTATATGCACGACATGCATATATTTCATTGATTAATACAAACTTAAAAACAACGAGGAAGAACTTTCACTCGACATAAAGACCTAATCACATACACTCAGTTAAAGCAATCACAATTCAAACGAACCAACTATAATCAAGGTAATCACAAACAATAAACTTATCTCCCTATCAACCCAAGGGAAATCAAAGATCAAGACCCAAAACCAAGTACAAACCGTGCATAAACACAATTGGAGGTACTTACCAATTCATGAACTAACTCGACTTAAATAGGCCAACTAAGGTGTGAGTGTGTGAAAGCTCAGTGTAGGCTTATTAAGGTTACCAAACCAAATCTTTCTCTTGAGTGATACTTCCCCTCCCTTTTGGAGACGTGAACCCACACCTGCAACCAACTTGACACATTTGCAATAGTAGTTAGACGATCACAAATAAATCCATTGCATCATAAAACATTTGATTTGACAAAGCATTTTGCAATACACATTCTTCCATTGCATTTCATCAACATAATTACTTTAAAAGCAATAACATATTAATGCATATTCACATATTTCATTCACCTAGTAGACATATTAAAGTCACCATTTGCATTTGTCCTCGTATTTACTCATGAAAGTAAAAGTAACTCGATAACAATACAATGGGGTGTAACACAATTTACCAAGGTAGTTTGGGGTCAATGAAATTGATAGTTAATAAACGATAAACTAAAAAGTGTTTCAAAATGACAAGGTAATATGAGGGAAATGAGTGTGATCTTAGATTGTACGTCAAGCATATTGTGTATGCTTAACCATGTTTAGAACTTAAGGGTCTAAAAAATATGTCATTTTGATCACCAAGGATCATTATGTGTTCTCTAGGACATTCAAACCAAATCCTCCACATATTAAGATAATAAATTATCTTTATATATAAACTATATTTAAAAAAAAAGGAGAATTATGAAATAAAGCAAGAGATATATTGCCTTAAAAGGCTTTAAGATAAAACTAAAAATATAAAATTAATAATTATGAATACTTATTAATTAGTGAACCCAATTTAGATTAAAAATAGATCAATAACTTAGAAAAGAAAACCAAAATACCATTGCTATGTGGTAATTGAAACTGTGATGATTTATCTTTGAATGTACCAAATTTGACACTTTGGAGGTTTTGTCATAATTGGAAACTTGTTTTTCATAAACTAATTACTAAATGTTGCTTTAGGTGCTTGTTTATTAAACAATAATTTGCCATGTTACTTATTCTAAAATTAGGGAATGATAATTTAGAGCCTTATTAGTTGGAGTAATCATAAATTTGAAATGAGGTTGGAATGACCTTAAACTAGAAACCTAATTATCATTAATCATTCTCTGGAAATAAACAAATTTAATGTTTGATTTTAGAATTGAAAGAAAAAAATTGAATGTCTCTTTGTATATGGACTATGTTACGACTGTAGTTCTTTAACATTATAAAAATAAAATCTTTGTGTTTAGCTTGTGGATGTCTAAGATACATAGAGTCAAAAAGAATCAATTGGAGCTTGTTCCACAACTCATCGGGGTTAGATAATTTTAGATTCAATTGAATCAAAAAATGCTAGCTTTCAATCAATATGAACTACCTTGCTAATGTCATCAAGATAAATGTATATCTTCATTTTTAATGATTAACACATTAAATTATTGTAATATAATCTATAAATGCTTCGTAATAATCTTGATTTAAAATAACATTATAAGATTGTGTAGAGGTGATTTGGTAGATTAAATCATCATTTTCTTCTATTAAGTTTCTAAATTATGAGTCAAACTAGGGGAGAGGACTCGATAGTTGTGCACCCTAACTTCACACTTCTCAAAATCCTACGTGGAAATTTCAAATCACTCCCAATTTTTCACAACAACTTACTTGGCAAATCCCTTGCTTATAACTAAAGTTTCAAGGCCACATCATCAAATATGATGCTACATTAGCATGCTTTTTGTCGAGGTATCCAAAATGGCCCAAAAAAAGTTTGAGAAGGATAATTGTGCACTAATTCATATTTTATTGGTGCGCTAATGTGGCATCCATGATTTGTTGTTTTTTAGATCAAAGGAATACATTTCATTCAATTATGGGTAGTCATCGTCAACACTAATACTTTAAAGTTACAACTATTGATCTAATATTGTTAAAATATTGAACATTAAATCAACAAATGTTGTAAGAACTATTAAAACGTGCTCAACATCCTATCTTACTGGTGGTGTTTAAAAAAGGATTTCACCATAAAAGAAGGTGCCCATTTCTATTGGTTTTAGGGAGGAGGTTGAAGTTGTTTTCGAGCATCAAAAGGTAGATAAGAATAGTTGGACGAAGAGACAGAAAGATCAAGCAATTTGCATTGTATGAATGTTTCTAGATTTTATCATTTAATTTTAAAAAATTAGGTGTAGGTCTAAACTCTACAAGGAATTCAAATTTGAGTAATATTTCGCTCAATCATGTATGGGTTGATCATTTAAGCCTTAGAAGTTTCCTGATCGATATTGACTAAAACCAAAATATGGGTGTAAAAATTTCTCTATCCTTTATGCTTTGATGGTGTCCTTATTTTTTTTTAAGGCTCTCATTTATTGTAGCAAAGGCCGTGAGATTTGGCTTTACATCTGCCGGTTGCTTTTACATGAAATATTCTAAATTCTTTTCAACGAGTCCATTATGTGCAGTCCTTGAGATCACATTTCCTTGAGGCATTCTATCAAAAAATTCACATGTCCTGTCTATGTATCCATGTTTTGCATGCCTTGTCATTTATATGTTGCAATTTATTTCATTTTCTTTGAGGGTTTTCAGTCAATAGTTCACATGCCTTGTCTATGATATGTTGCATGTTATTGAAAAACACTTTTGAGGCATTCTGTCAAGCCTCGTCAAGGTTAAGGTTGGGTCTTATGGAGGGGGCTTCCTAAAAAATTCAATGGGTGGGTAAGTGCACAAAGATGGTTCCCAAAAAGGGGACTTAAGTGGATAACTTTTTTCTGAAATCAGGAAATACTGACCTTGGACATGAAATTTAGGATAGTTACACTCAAAATTTTGAGATGGAACAAAAACAAGGATCGAAGTGCTCTGAGTCTACTTTCTAAACTACTAATTTATTTTTAAAATGGTTGATATTAAGGGGTTCAAAAGAGGGACGTACACAAATTGGTGTTATTTTTATCAGAAAAACATAACATAGCAACTCTTGTACGACCCTCGTACAGTGAACTTTTTTTTAGTATTTTTAAAATCACAATGGTCAGAAGTTAGCTAACAGTATGTAGTTGATGCACGATTTTTCTGATAATTTTTTAATGAATATTTGATTTTTTACTAATTTTCGAAGTGGACATTTCCTGAAAAACAGAATATTTTGGCCGTGCTACCCCTACAAATTTTGGATACTAATTGAATTTTTTATTTATTTTTTAATTTGTAGAATGGAGTATAGTTTATAAAAATGTAATTTATTTGAAAATTCGATGAACGGTTAATTTATAACAAAAAAAATACCAAACACTGCTTTTTGGAAAAAAAAAGACATACAAATAAAATAAATTATGGATGAAAGGCTTAACATTTTCAGAAAGTGAAAAAAATTAAATCATTGGATAGCTAAGAGAGAACCCAACATTACCCATGTGTTCGATTTTTTCGATATTGAACCACGTGCAATCTTGACGGTGAGCACGAACTCGATTATGTGAAATATGGTAGATTTTTTAAAAACACGTATCTGGTCATTGGGAATGCCTTCCAAGCCTTTGAGTTGGTATTCCAAGGAAAATACCAAGCCTAAAGCTCGAGAATTCCCAAAGCAAGATATAACGTGAGCGCGCTATAACGCACTCGTGTCATATTTTAGTTTTAACATTGTTTTTGCTTCTGCGGCAAACATGTCAACTAAGACATAACGCGAGTGCGTTATGCGCTCGCGTTATGTCCTCCTTTATGTTAAATGCCAATATATTGAATGTATGCTAATATATTTGTATGTTTGTATGTACATGTATGCTTGTATGTCATGTATGCATGCTTGTATGTATGTACATATGCCCGTATGTATCAATGCATATATATTGTATGTATGTATGTAAGATTGTATCTACACATGTATGTATGTATTTACGTATGTATTTAAAGGGAGGGAGAATTTAGAGAGAGAGAGTCTGGAGAGATGGAGAGGGGGTGGAAGTGAGAGTTTAAGAGAGAGGGAGTGGGAGAGAAGGGGTTGGAGTGAGAGGGACTTAGTTAGGTAGGGTGGGAGGGATAGAGGGAGGGAGAGAGAGAGGGGGGGTGGGAGAGAGAGAATTGAGAGAGACGAAGAGAGAGAGAGGGGGGAGACAGAGACGAAGAGAAAAAGAGAGTTATGTAGGTAGGGTTCCAAAGGGAGAGACTTGAGAGTGTGAGGGGGGTGAGAGGGAGAGACTTGAGAGATAGGTAGTGAGAGGGAGTGTGAAAGAGAGGGAGTGTGAGAGAGAGAGGGGTGGGAGAGAGAGGGAGTGAGAGAGGGAGAGGGTGTGGGAGGGAGTGACCTGATAGAGGTAGAGAAAGAGGGGGGTGGATTGAGAGGGACTTATCTAGGTAGGGTGGAAGGGATAGATAGAGAGAGGGGAGAGAGACAAAGAGAGAGTTACTTAGGTAGGTTGCCAGAGAGAGGAGGGGTCGAAGGGAGAGACCTGAGAGACAGGGAGAGAGAGGGAGTGGGAGAGAGTGGGATAGAGTGGGATAAAGTGGGAGGTACATAGAGAGATGGATAGAGGGAGCAAGAGAGGGTGGTAGGGATTGATTGAACAAGAGGTACGTAGAAAGAGGGAGACGGTAGATAGAGACAATTAGAGAGGGTAGGAGGGAGGAAGGGAGGGAGAGGTGATAAGTATAGATAGAGAGAATGTGATAGGGGTTGAGGGTATAGGGTTGAGATATTAGGGTGGAGGACCTATAGGTTTGATGGTTTCTAGGGTATTAGGGTTTAAGGTTTGAGGGTTGAGGGAATAGGGTCGATGGTAGAGGGTATTTGGTTGAGGGTATAGGGTAGAAGGTTTACGGGTTTAGGGTTGAAGGGTTTAGGGTTTACTTGGTTGAGGGTAGAGGGTTCAGGGTATAGGTTTGAGGGTATATGGTTGAAGGATTAGGTTTAGGGTCCAATGTAAGGGGTAGAGGGTATAGGGGTAGAGGGTTTAGGGTTTAAGGATTGAGGATTGAGGGTTGAGGGATTAAGGGTTGAGAATTGAGGGTTGAGGGTTTAATGTATAGGGTAGAGGGTAGAGGGTATAGGGTTTAAGGTTTTAGGGTTTAAGGGTTGAGGGTTGAAGATTGAGGGTTTAAGGTTGAGGGTTGAGGGTTGAGGGTTAAGGGTTGAGGGTATAGGGTATGGGGTCGAGGGATTAGGGTTGAGGGTCCAATATATAGGGTAGAGGTTATGAGGGTTGAGAGATTAAGGGTTGAGGGTTTAGGTATTAGGGTAGAGAGTTTTCTTGGATTTAACAGTGTAAGGGTTGATGGATTAGGGTTTAGGGTAGAGAGTATTGGGTTGAGGGTAGAGGGTAGAGGGTAGAGGGTTATAGAGTTTAGGGTTTAAGGGTTGAGAGTTGAGGGTCAAGGGTTTAGGGTTGAGTGTTTAAGGGTTTAGGGTTTAAGAGTCAAGAGGGTTGATGGATTAGGGTAGAGAGTTTACTAAGTGGGTTTAAGGGTTGGGGGATTAGGGTTGAGGGTAGAGGGTAGAGGATTGATGGTAGAGGGTAGAGGGTTTACGGGTTAGGGTTTAGGGTTGAGGGATTAAGAGGTTATAGAGTAGAGGGTATAGGGATTGAGAGATTAGGGTTTAAGGGTTGAGGGTTAAGGGTTTACTTGGTTGAGGGTAGAAGGTTTAGGGTATAGGTTTGAGGGTATATGGTTGAAGGATTAGGTTCAGGGTCCAATGTAAGGGGTAGAGGGTTTAGAGTTTAAGGATTGAGGGTTGAGGGATTAATGGTTGAGGGTTGAGAATTGAGGGTTGAGGGTTTAATGTATAGGTTATAGGGTATAGAGTATAGGGTTGAGGGTTTAAGGGTCAAGAGGGTTGAGGGATTAGGGTAGAGAGTTTACTAAGTGGGTTTAAGGGTTGGGAGATTAGGGTTGAGAGTAGAGGTTAGAGGATTGACGGTAGAGGGTAGAGGGTTAGGGTTTAGGGTTGAGGGATTAAGAGGTTATAGAGTAGAGGGTATAGGGGTTGAGGGATTATGGTTTAAGGGCTGAGGGTTGAGGGTTAAGGGATTAAGAGGGTATAGGGGTTGAGGGATTAGGGTTGAAGGGTTGAGGTTTGAGGGATAAGGGTTGAGGGTTGAGGAATTAAGAGGGTATAGGGGTTGAGGGATTAGGGTTTAAAGGTTGAAGGTTGAGGGTTGAGGGATTAAGGGTCAAGAGGGTTGAGGGATTAGGGTAGAGAGTTTACTAGGTGGGTTTAGGGTTGGGGAATTAGGGTTGAGGGTAGAGGGTAGACGATTGACGGTAGAGGGTAGAGGGTTACGGTTACGGTTTAAGGGTTTAGGGTTTAGGGTTTAGGGTTGAGGGATTAAGAGGTTATAGAGTAGAGGGTATAGGGGTTGAGAGATTAGGGTTTAAGGGTTGAGGGTTGACAGATTAAGAGGGTATAGGGGTTGAGGGATTAGGGTTTAAGGGTTGAGGGTTGAGGGTTGAGGGTTGAGGGATTAAGAGGGTATAGGGGTTGAGGGATTAGGGTTGAAGGGTTGAGGGTTGAGGCATAAGGGTTGAGGGTTGAGGAATTAAGAGGGTGTAGGGGTTGAGGGATTAGGGTTTAAACATTGAAGGTTGAGGGTTGAGGGATTAAGGGTCAAGAGGGTTGAGGGATTAGGGTAGAGAGTTTATTAAGTGGGTTTAAGGGTTGGGGGATTAGGGATTAGGATTAAGGTAGAGAGTTTACTAAGTGGGTTTAAGGGTTGGGGGATTAGATATTAGGGTAGAGAGTTTACTAAGTGGGTTTAAGGGTTGGGGGATTAGGGTTGAGGGTAGAGGTTAGAGGATTGACGGTAGAGGGTAGAGGGTAGAGGGTTTATGGGTTAGGGTTTAAGGGTTTAGGGTTTAGGGTTGAGGGATTAAGAGGTTATAGAGTAGAGGGTATAGGGGTTGAGAGATTATGGTTTAATGGTTGAGGGTTGAGGGATTAAGAGGGTATAGGGGTTGAGGGATTAGGGTTTAAGGGTTGAGGGTTGAGGGTTGAGGGATTAAGAGGGTATAGGGGTTGAGGGATTAGGGTTGAAGGGTTGAGGGTTGAGGGATAAGAGTTGAGGGTTGAGGAATTAAGAGGGTATAGGGGTTATGAGATTAGGGTTTAAAGGTTGAAGCTTGAGGGTTGAGGGATTAAGGGTCAAGAGGGTTGAGGGATTAGGGTAGAGATTTTACTAAGTGGGTTTAAGGGTTGGGGGATTAGGATTGAGAGTAGAGGTTAGAGGATTGACGGTAGAGGGTAGAGGGTTTACGGGTTAGGGTTTAAGGGTTTAGGGTTGAGGGTTGAGGGTTTAAGAGGTTATAGAGTAGAGGGTATAGGGGTTGAGGGATTAAATTTTAAAGGTTGAGGGTTGAGGGATTAAGAGGGTATAGGGGTTGAGGGATTAGGGTTTAGGGTAGAGAGTAGAGGGTAGAGGGTAGAGGGTAGAGGGTAGAGGGTTTTAGAGTTTAGGGTTTAAGGGTTGAGGTTAACCCTCTATCCTCTATCTCTCTCTTAGTCTGTCTCTCCCTCCCTCTATATCTTCATCTCTCCCACTATCTCTTTCTCCCACTCTCCCACTCTCCCACTCTCTCCCACTCTCTCTTTCTCCCACTCTCCCCCTCTCTCCCTCCCTCTCTATCTCCATCTCTCCCTCCCTCTCTCCCTCTTTCTCTCCCACTCCCTCTCCCTCCCACTCTCCCACTCTCCCTCTCTCCCTCTCCCTCCCTCCATCACTCTCCCTCCATCCCTCACTCTCTCTTTCTCTCCCACTCTCCCTCTCCCTCTTTCTCTCCCACTCTCCCCATCTATCCCTCCCTATCTATCTTCATCTCTCCCCCTCTCTTTCTCCCTCTCTCTCCTCCCTCCCTCTCTCTCTCTCTCCCTCTCCCTCTCTCTCTCTCTCTCTCTCTCTCTCTCCCTCTCCAACTCTCTCTTTATGTCAACATATGGAAAGAACAAATGAGGTGGGACAAAAACTAGTAGAGTTCGGGAAGTATAAAATAGTGGCATATGCTACAAAAGATGGGTCTCAAGAAAAAAGGTGTGATTTGGTTATTGAAAAGATTCTAGTGTACCAGTTTATGTCCATGTTTTGTGACAATATACTGTATGAGTATGCAATGCATACCCATAGAGCCCAATGGTTGGACACGCAATTCAAGCTATGGAAGGACACCTCTCCAGTTGGAAGCATAGTATCAGTGGTTGACTTTGCAGAGAACTACACTCTACAACCACAACATGAGGTGCAGTCACAGTATTACAACTCCACACAGGTTTCGATATTTGTGCACATAGCATTCATTCATGCATCTAATAGTACAGATGACCAAAGGAAGGTATTGAGGGAGTACCACTTTTACATTAGTGATGATCGCACACATTCTCCAGAGTTCGTGCAAGGTTGCTTCCAAATGTTCTATAGTGGTTTGGCTCAGAGGGGCATAAAATACGACCAACATATAATGTGGTCTAATAACTGTGCAGCATAGTTCAAGAAGTCGCGCATGTTCTACTGGTTGTGCAGGATGCATGTAATTACAGGTGTTCAACATATGTGGAACTTTTGTGAGGCCAGACATGGAAAGGGGGAGCATGATGGTGCAGGAGCATGCGTGAAAAGAGCATTAGCACGAGAAGAGTTAAAGTATAAAGACAGTGCAAAGTTGACAGA
Organism: Sequoiadendron giganteum; assembly: GCA_007115665.2. Lineage (NCBI taxonomy): Eukaryota > Viridiplantae > Streptophyta > Pinopsida > Cupressales > Cupressaceae > Sequoiadendron > Sequoiadendron giganteum. The sequence goes on from CM021110.1 coordinate 153,657,519, forward strand.
TGCAAAATCAATCGTCAAGTGGTGTAATGCTTCGATGGGTCCAAGTAATGAAGGAACATCTTTAGTTCGTATATTTTTTTGGTTGATGGATGATACTAACATTGCACCATATGAGGACTGTTGTACACTAACATGATCTAGTGAGGTACACTCTTTCCTTAGCTCAAATGCAGGTTCATGGAGTACCAATACACGAAAGATGGGATGCTTTTGTTCTTCATGTACAATGCAAGCTTGGAATGATTGTGAGTCAGGGGAGTGGGTTGACATATTATTGACAAGTTATCTTAGCCCACTTCACACGTATCGCCCTCTGACGACATTGGAACTGACACAGATGGAATCATCAGTTGAATTTGACCACGTATCAAATCTAGTTCAACCAGGTGATATATCTACTTGCTTAGTTGTTGAAATTCCATATCGTTATCTTACTTTGTACCGTATTCATAATGTTGACAAATTTCAATATATTTTCTACACATATCAATGCAGGGCATGTTTATGCAGTTATTGTAGATGAAGACAATGAAGAGGGAACAGACTATTACTTGTGTCGTTGTGTTGAGGCCAAAAATAAATTGGAGGCCCCAGTTATAGATGGAGAAAACATTGAATACCCTACAGGCTCAGTTGTGGTTACTGGAACATGGCTTAGAAGGTACCCACACTCGAGTGTTAAACATTGGCTATTTCAGGACTTTGACACGCATCGTAAGATTCTTCATTACTCGAACCTTGTCATGGCATCCAATGTTTGTTTGACCAAATATGGGGGTAGACCTTTGAAGAAGACCTTATGGAAGGTCCGTGAGTCTGACCATGAGGCAATACTTGACACAATAAAGAGTAGAGCAGACATGGATGGTTCGTTGGATTAATTTGTAAGTATATGCACATTGGTTCTTATTAATTTACATTTGTATGCACATTAATTTTTTTGATGCCAATGCTATCATCTTATTTTACTTTGCGTATTTGTAAGTAACATACTAAACAGTGATTGGTGTCCCCTTCCAAAAAATGCAGATATATGAGCCATCCAAGTGAATGTTAGCCAGAAAAGCAATGCAACATCCTTATTTTGACGATCTTGACAAATATCAATCATGATTTTAAGCCATTAGAAAAGTGTGTGCAAAGCTTGGTGAGGAACTTTCAAGTTATTCATTTGAAGTTAACCTTATCATGAGCAGCTATGATGTAGACATTATAAGAGCATCTGAAATTTCAACTTACTCTATTCATGAGAGGTGTTGTGTGTAATAGGTATGTTGGAATCCCCAGTGAAGATGTATGACCAGGAGTGACTAAGTTGTGAGACCTGCATGCCTATCTGTAAGTGCCTTCCATCTATTTTTATTTCATTTCCATTTTGGATGCTCTTTCTTTTTCTCTTTTACTTTGCGTATTTTTAAGTAAACTACTAAAAATTGATTGATCTCTCATTGCAGAAAATGTTGATTTATGAGCCATCAAAGAGAATATTAGCTAAAAAAGCAACACAACATCCTTATTTTGATGATCTTGACAAATCTCAATTTTGATTTCAAGCCATTATAAAAGAGCTTGTGAAGCTTAGCGAGGGAATCTGAAGTTACTCAATTGAAGTTAACCTCATAATGAGCATCTATGATGTAGACATTTAAAGAGAATCTCGAATGTATGAGTGACATTGTAAGAGATTTGTGAGAATGAAGTACCTAAGGAATTCTAATGATATTTACTTACATAATGAGATTTACTCAAATATTGTAATTTTGGAGTTCATGTTTGGTGCAATAGCACCTTGTTCTGTAAATGCCTTCAATAGGCAAATTTGCAAAATTTGAATTTTGAAACGTAAACAATGTGAAAAAGGTCATGTAAAGGTCATATGTAATGTATTCAAAGTCTCAAAGAGGTCATTAGGTGATTAGAGAAGTGATATAAAGCATGTAAGGTAGAATTAGGATGTTTTAGGTGTGTGTGTGTTTATTTGTGCTGGGGAATTCAAGAAACAAAGGAACATACCTTTAAACATTCAAGAACCCCCTTAACTTGTTGAGGCAGAAATTATCATGTATCCAAACCCTCAGATCCACAATTTTTCTCAGGACAAACTCACTCCACCATGCCAAACCAAAACCCTTATTTTATGCTAGTATAAGGAGGGTTTATTGAAAGGAATGGTTCCACACCTTACCAAAACATGCCACCACCTTAGACCTTCTTAAAATCACCTGCACAAACTCAAAATACAATCACCCAACCTCTACATGCAATATTTTATCAAACCCTAGGGTGAAACCTCATTTTTTATGCCCTTTTCCATCAAAATCTACAGGGGCAGCAACACAAACCCCATAAAAATTATTCCATATCACTTAGAAATTTCTCATTTGATCCAACAGGATCGTGTTGGGCCCCTCTAGAAAAACCTCTCTCAGTATTGGCTATCTCAGAGTGGTTTTCCCATGGCGGCGGATTTTCACTTGATGGAAAAAGTGTCAAATTCAAGTTGTGCAAAATTGCAAAGTGGTGCAACTTTCACTCTGCAAATCGTGTGACCAAGTGGATTGTTCCAACGTGTCCAAATAGGTACTTTTACGCTATGCATGGTCCTCTTTCACACTGAAACACGCGGAATCGCTCCGAGCTATGTTCCACCGGATCGATCCCTTAAGGGTCCAAAGTGCAAAATAGCTGCAAACTTCAGCATAATATTACTCGGATACCATAACACTTAGAAACTTATCATCTAATCTTATAGTATTGCGTTGCTATCTACAAAAACCTCTCTCGATTTTGGCTATCTCGGAGTGGTTTTCCCGTGGCGACGGATTTTCACTTGATGGAAAAGGTGTCAAATTCAAGTTGTGCAAAGTTCCAAAGTGGTGCAACTTTCGCTCTGCAACTCGTGTGACCAAACTAACTACTCCAACGCATCTGAATAGGTATTTTTACGTTAGGAATGGTCCTCTTTCGCACCGAAACACGTGGAATCGCTCCGAGCTATGTTCCATCGAATCGATCCCTTAAGGGTCCTAAGTGCGAAATGGCTGCAAACTTTAGCATGCTATTACTTGGATACCGTGATGCTTAGAAACTTCTCATCTAATTCTACAGGATCACATTGGGCCCCTCTACAAAAACCTCTCTCGATTTTGGCTATCTCAGAGTGGTTTTCCCATGGCGGCGAATTTTCACTTGATGGATAAAGTGTTAAATTCAAGCTATGTAAAGTTGCAAAGTGGTGCAACTTTCGCTCTGCAACTCGTGTGACCAAACTAACTGCTCTAACATGTCCAAATAGGTATTTTTATGCTAGGAATGGTCTTTTTTAGCACCGAAACATGTGGAATCGCTCCGAGCTACGTTCCATCGGATCGATCCCTTAAGGGTCCAAAGTGCAAAATGGTTGCAAACTTCAGCATGCTATTACTCGGATACCATGACACTTAGAAACTTCTCGTCTGATCCTACAGGATTGTGTTGGGACCCTCTACAAAAACCTCTCTTGATTTTGGCTATCTTGGAGTGGTTTTCCCGTGGCGGCGAATTTTCTCTTGATGGAAAAAGTGTCAAATGCAAGCAGTGTTAAGTTGCAAAGTGGTGCAAATTTTGCTCTGCAACTCGTGTATCCAAGTGGACTATTCCAACGCGTCCGAATATGTATTTTTATGCTAGGCATGGTCCTCTTTTGCACCGAAACACGCGGAATTGCTTCAAGCTATGTTCCACCGGATCGATCCCTTAAGGGTCCAAAGTGCAAAATGGCTGCAAACTTCAGCATGCTATTACTCAGATACCATGACACTTAGAAACTTCTCATCTAATCTTACAGGATTGCGTTGGGCCCATCTACAAAAACCTCTCTCGGTTTTGGCTATCTCGGAGTGGTTTTCCCGTGGCGGCGGATTTTCACTTGATGGAAAAAGTGTCAAATTCAAGTTGTGCAAAGTTGCAAAGTGGTGCAACTTTCACTCTGCAACTAGTGTGACCAAGCGGATTGTTCCAACGCATTTGAATAGGTATGTTTACGCTAGACATGGTCCTCTTTTGCACCGAAACACGTGAAATTGCTCAGAGCTACGTTTTACCGGATCGATCCCTTAAGGGTCCAAAGTGCAAAATGGCTGCAAACTTCAGCATGCTATTACTCGGATACCGTGATTCTTAGAAACTTCTTGTCTGATCCTACAGGATTGTGTTGGGCCCCTCTACAAAAACCTCTCTTATTTTTGGCTATCTCGTAGTGGTTTTCCCGTTGTGATGGATTTTCACTTGATGGAAAAAGTGTCAAATTCAAGCTATGCAAAGTTGCAAAGTGGTGCAACTTACATTTTGCAATTCGTGTGACCAAACTAACTACTCAAACACGTCCCAATAGGTAGGTTTACGCTAGGCATGGTCCTCTTTCTCACCCAAACACGTGGAATTGATTCGACTTGTGTTCAACCGGCTTGATCCCTTATGATGGCATGCAAAACACTAGAAAAGAGAAACATACAAACGACGGTTGAGAAGTTCGAGTATTCCACACAAAAAACGTATGATCATTGGTGCAGAGCACCTTGTTCCTCCATTTGATGAAGAAGGTATAGTTCAGTGGTTTTAGTGATTATCTGATGGTGAATAGGTTGGTCAATAGGTTGTTGTGGGTATTTTGAGCATGCTTTGTCTTGAATAAGGTCAATTAAGACCATTAGGTATGTTTTAGGGTGACTTCTAGTTCTAGTGATAAAAAATGTAAAAATTTCAATCTTGCACTAGAAGTTGTCTTTGTAGCCTTTGAAGGCAAATTTGTGAATTTGTATATGATTGTGAAAGAATGGAGTTTTGTCAATGTAGTAAGGCTATTTGTACGCCATTTGTGTGGGTTTAGAGGCCATTAGATGTACTCATTAGGTTGGAGGAGTCTAAAGTTGCAAATTTGTAAGTTGCTTAAAGCAACAAATTTGAAATGCAACGATTACTTGTTTTGAAAGTTGGTTTTTAGTTAGTTGAGGGTGTGGATCAGTTAGAGAAGGGTGTAAAACACTATGTAAAGCCTTGAGAGGCTCGAATGGAGGTTGTTGATGAACTTTTGGATAAGATCTAATAAGAATTATTCACATTGTTCTCTATTTTTTAGATTTTTGATACAAACTTGTTGATCTCGTACTTGGTACGACCTCCAGCTTTTAGATAAAGAACATATTGGAATCTTTTTATGAATCATTTAATGGAATGCCAATTGTAAATGTGTTTTTTTCTTTTAGATAAAGTTGTTTAGCATCAATCAATTAATATTCAAGACAAATCATGAAGGACAACAATGATCAATGCTAGGGCTAACCAATTAATAATTATACACGTGAATAATTCAAGCATGTACATGTCAATAAGGGAAGCACAAGTACTCAAAAAGACGTAAGCCTCAAAAATTATACACACGAATACATAATATACACAAATTAATACAAAGTATATGCACGAATACAAGGTATATGCATGAAAACACATAAGCCACAAAGTATACATTCGAACGCAGGTAAATCACAAAGTATACACGTAAGTTGTAAAGTATACACTTGAATACATGTAACTCATATCTATTGAACCATCAATTTAGAATGAAAATATGGACAGGCATCAATAAAAGATATTTGTATTAACCAAATAGCCATGTAGGCATACATCAATATATGTTGGTATAAGTATGAAATATATGTACAAAATAGCCATATAGACTTACGAGAATCCCATATAGGAATACAATGTCAAATATGTCCAATAAAAATATGTACAAAACTACCATGTAGGCATACAACAAAGGGCTCTGGAATCAAAAGTCATTGCTCTCCATGCCCTGGAAATAAATTCTTTCCCTTTCCTTTTCGATCAAATGGCGATAGGTCTGTCACTCATTTTTGTTGTGCTCGAGGAGTGCTCCTACTCCTCCTCCTAGTGTTTAGTTCATGGTGAAGTTTTAATTGTTACAATAAGAAGTAAAGACATGAATATATAGAAATTACATTATAAAAAATGATATATTTGACAAAATAATCACTTACCACCATCTCATGATCTCTCTCCACGGGGGAAATATTCTCATGCCCATGCTCAAGCCCTGTATAAACCATACAAATAGAAATTAAACTACATGAATCAATAATGGTTTGATTTTTCACTAACTAACATCTATAACAACAAATGTAAATTGAAATTTACTAATTTGCCTCATACCTCTCTTGTCAGAGCCATCGAGAATTGTATAGAAGATGACACACCAATATCCATTGCCCTCATCACATTCATAGGTGTTTCGGCTTGCATCATCTAAAACTAAAACAACAAATTATTCAACATAATCAACGATGTGCATATAAACTACACAAATCTATTAAGTACTTGATTCATTAGTTAAACTCTTTATTCTATTACCTCCATGTAGGCTTGAGTAAATCCACTGCCACTGGGAAGTGTTCCATCAAAACCTCCAATATTAGCCTATTCAACATCCAAAATCGCATATAAAATTACCATTCGTAAAACAATGCTATTAACATGCAATAAATTTATAATTGTTTACTAGTTACATACCCCAGCGATAGGTGTACTGCAGAAATAGGTTGGTGGGGGTCTGGTGTATCCAGTCTCAACACTGTGACCCTACAATTTTATTAAAATCATAAAACATTTTTAGTTAATCTTGCATTTCAAAATCAAAATTTAATAAATTAAATTCAATGAACATGCACTAACTTCTACTTGACTATCAATGCCATATACCTCATGCAAAATGTCAACTGCCCTCTCCATCTCCATAGTTGCAGATGGATCCTATGTACTAGTCTCCTGAGTGTCGGTGGGATCATATGAACAAGTAGCCCCGCAAGATTGACACGCATGTGTTCGACGAACACCACTCGAAGACTCCCCTGGATGGCGCTATAGAATAGGGCTAGTATGATGGATGACACTCTGGGTCAAAGTGTTGATCGCCTGCAATGTCTCTATGTCAGCACTTTCCTTCGCAACGGAAGGCATAACAACGTGCCCATGAGGTGGCCTAACGAGAGCTCGTCTACCTTGCCGCGTAGGATTTGACTGTGCACCAGGTCTATCCTAAGCTGACCCCCCACCTCTCCCTTGGAAATCCCTCATATCAAAATAATTTGGGATTTTGTTCAATATGAACTCACTGTATAGTTTCCTAAAGAAATATTGCGAGACCTCACAATTGTTGCACGGTGGGTAATCGAAGACCATGTACCACCTATCGTAAAACTGGTCTCTAATCTATTGGTGGTGGCACCAATGGATAGGAAACCTCTTCGCATTGAGGGTAAGATTTTGATTTGTGCGTGGGTCGGTGAATAATGAGTACAAATCACCTTTTGTAATTTTTAAATCCTTTACATCTTTGTATGATAGTTTATTTGTATAATAATCCCTAGCCGCCTACCTCCTATCTTGCCATCTAGTTATTTGTTTGCTAATTGAATCTACATTTTTTACCATATCTTTCAATGAATTTGCTAGGGTCATTCTTTCTGCGGTTGAACCATTTGGATCACTTAACCTACTGATCAAATCCTCAATTTTTTTTTTGTTGTTCTCAATTTCACTCATTAAATTTTGTTGAGTTCCAGGAGGGGGTTGAGTGATTGGTGGAGGAGGTTGTTGTTGTGGTTGATTTTGATCTTGAGGATTTGGTTGGTCTTCCTATTGAGGATCTTGAGGGTTTGTAGGTTGATTTGCATCTCCTAAAAATTAAAACAAATATATATCAAATTCAACCTAAAACTAACAAATTCAACCTAAAACTAACTAATTCAAAACAAAAACCACAAAATCCTTACCTCTCACATCTCCTCATCGTCATGGCGCCATCGTTGCAAAGAAATAGAAATTGTTGGTGAAACAATTTGTTGAATTGCTCCTCCTAGAACGCAAGAGCGTAAGTATGGGGGTTTTGGCCGCAACTGCAAGAAAAAACAGTCGAAATAACAATGACAGATTTTCACTCTTTTTTTTGCTTTTAACAAGCAATAACACGAGCGCATTATAACGCACACGTGTTATTGCTTTTCAAAAGTTTTTTGAAAGGTGTCCACGGAATTGCTACCCATTTCCATTCACCCGCTCGGGTGTTGTTGAAATTATTTTAAAGGGGCGATCTCATGAATTTTGTAGAATAGTTTAAGCTCTTAAATTTATGAAAGTTGATCGTCTCATGAATTTTATTATTTTACATTTTCAATTTAATAGAGTAAATAAATATAAAATAATTAAAAAATTAATTGATGGGAATTTTAAAACTTCATATGATTGTCAAGTGGCAAAAAAAAAGCCTAAGCTGGTGGAGCAATTTCTAGCCCTACCCCTTTTGCACCCTCTTAAATTTTTGAACTAAAAAGTACGAATTGCTATTGTTGAGGAAAAACTTCTAATTAATCTTGTAGCATTTTTTTTCATTCCATAAGACCCCTTGCTCCTTCAAAATAAATCCTAAAGCCCCCCATGGGACCTCATCCTAAGTATCTACTACTATCGCATTTCATTAGATTACCTTCTTTTGATGCATTCTATCAAATTGTTTACATGCATTGTACATGTGTTTTTTATTATATTTTCCTTTGTTATTGTTGAATGTCTCTAACATCCTCGATATTTCTTATTCTTGAAAGATCTGTTATTTATTTGTGTGCAATAGATTAGGAATTTATTACTAGAATTTAATTATTATCATTTCGTTAAGATATATTATCTTAATTTCTCTATGCTTTAGATTAAACCTTAGTTATCTTTATTTTTGTCGTAATTATATATTGAATTTTCTATCTATAATAATTTTTTTGCTTTAATTTTGGTTATTTTATTTAATTTCTTAATTATGGGATACATAAGTTAATCTTATTAAAAAATGCAAATGAAAGAATATTGCTATCAATGGAATGTTAGATAATTATAAGGTATAATTTTATTTAATTGTGAATAATACTCATTATATGGTCTAGCGTTGGTTAAACAACAGTGAGAGACCATTTTTCACATATAGCATGTTAATTAATTGTTTATTAAATTCTTATACATAGATTAATAAATGCAAGTCAATTACATGATTTGTAATTATTGATTTTGGTTTTTACTTGTATGATTAGAATCTATTTGATGAATAATTAATATTCATTGATAATCAAAAGTTCTCCTTAAAACTTAAAAATAACATGAATAATTTCTTATTAGTACTTCTAGTAATCATGATGTATTGAAGTTTAAATAGGAAATGAACACTTCTAGGATTTTATAAATTTTGGTTTACTTAACTCTAATTATGATGTTATGAAGTTGACTAGGTGTTAATAAAAATATAATTCTTTAGTTGGATAATATAAATTCTTATTGATATATCCTAATTGGATAAATTGTAAGTGATTATTCAATTTTATTTCGTCCACATGTGAATTCTTCTAAATCTTAGTATTCAAAAATGAAATTTTGATATGTAAAGAACTATTTTAAATCTTGAAGAGTTTGAAAGCTAGTATTTCTATTTGGATTAAGCAATTGTTGTATGCTCTCACCTCGCTCATGCCAAATCTTGATGATCATAAAATGAGAACTAATCCTTTGGTTTTAGGCATGTTTTGATTTAAATATATGTTGAGAAGGCTTTAGAATTCAATTTATTATTTTGGATAAGTAGAACATTTTTCATATGCTCATCTCACCCATTAGGGATCTTGGTGATAAAAAAATAGTGAGTGTTCATTTAAAAAATTAAATTTATCATAGTGTTCAATATAAATAGCACTTTTGGTTTACATTTAAGGGTCATATCATTGTACTTGAAATACTACACTTTTAGCCTAACATAACTGCAATAATGATGTTTGTTGCACTGTCTCTTTAAATTGTCAAGGAGATATAAGGAAAACAACACACTTTAAGTCAAAGTGAAAAAAAAATCTTCCTCGGCTAAGGTCTACATTTTAGGTAAACCAAAAAATATTAAAATGTAAAAATTCACTTCAAACACCATTTTAGGTGTTTTCGAGAAGATGCTTATCTAGGTCTTTGTCTCTATTTCACCATAATGGGTGGTAGTTGATGAAGAACTGTTTGAAGAAACATAAACCAAGAAAGGGTTGCACCCACTCATATAGTTACATAAACATAGATTAAGTTAGAACTACATATTTTACATAATGGTTCTCATGTTCCTTGATCTTTTGGATACAAGGTATGTAGGCAATTTGGAATACAAATGATGTTTCTAGTACTTAGGTACAAAGAACATTGTGAGATTTTGTGTCATATTATTCTTACTATAATATTTAATCATTTTAAGTAAATAAAAAATGATAGCAACTGGTACTCAAAAGAATCCTCGAGGTGGATTAGTCTTGTACTTGGATGGTAGCCCAAAACCCGAGGAAGGGTACAATACCTATTTAGGACTTACAAAAAAAATTGGTACAATAATATTGACATACTATGATTTTTTTATAAGGACCTTATTTGGTACCAATGAGCCTAAGACTCTGGCTAGAGAATATTATTGTGTTGCATGCTCGATTAACTCATATGGCTAATTTTTAAAGTTATTTATCCCACATTGGATAAAATTTTGGTATGAATTGACCATGTTGAAATGACTATCTTGTATGGACAAGAAGCCCAAATGGAGAGAAGAGCCCTTAGATTGTCGTTGGCTACATGAACAATAAAAATCCCTTCTATTCTATTCCTTCCAAGCTAATAATGGACCCAACTTCATCTTTTTGTTTGGCTAAATAACTTGTTAGGTCTAGAGGATTTTTTGTAATACTTGAACTTTCAACCTTTGGATTTGATCTTAAACTAGATTTACTTCTAAAGGTAGATTTGGATTTACAATCAAAGAATTTTCTTACCCTAACTTTCCTTTGGTACCAATACAAACATTGAAGCTAAATCTAGTCTCCAAGTCTGTTTAATATATTGTCAAGTTTAGTAGTGCAATAAATCTACAACAAAAACTCTCAAGGGTTAATTCACTAAAGAAAAAAAAAGGTGTAAATTTCATATCATGTCTAGGTTATCTTGAAAAAAGTAGTAGAGTAAAAATATCTTGAGATTGACTTCAACAACAAGCTTAGTTGAGAAAGTTGCAAAAGGAAGAGAACTTTGAGAGACTAAGTTGTAGGATAGGAAAATAATCTAGATTCTATTTCAATTATTAGTAATTATGGCAGTGTTTTATGGGTGTAGATTTTGGGCTAGCAATACTTTTGAAATAAAATGAAGATAAATATAGAGGAAAAAATAAAAATTGATCACATGAAAACTCAAGATAAAAGTTTTGATTCCTTATGCGGCTTTTCTAGTAGAAGCATGTGCCTCACCTATTGAGAAAATTAGTATGGTTTGTCTATTATTATATCTAAAAAAATGAACATATGGAATAAATAAATGGCCTAAGGTTGTCACTAAATAAATTTTCAACAAGAGAAAGAATACTTGGATTAAAAAAATATCAAATGAATGAACAAATAGATCATCAACTCAAATGCATGTCCAAATAATGACAAAGAAATAAATGCATTTTTTATGGATAAATTTTGCAAGTCTATGTGAAAAAAGAGTTAAGGAGAAAGAGAAAAAAATATTGTGTAGAATTTAACCTCATGCATGACTATCACTAAAAGACCTATATAGGAGCATATAACATGGAGAGCAACGATGTGAGTCGGTCCTTAATGCTCATATCTCAATTGAGGACTAACTCATCTCAACTTTTGGTGTAAAATAGGTAGATGAAAAATGTCAAAAGAAAAATAAGAAGAGAGGATTTGTATCCTTTGTACATTTGAAACAATTGAATTAGAAAATCGCTTTATTTAAAAATACAAAGCTTATAATAAGATTCAAACCAATTACATGAATACTTACAACAACAATTTATTTTTATGATCTATTTAAATAAAAAAATTAAAAATTAAAAATTATCATCAAAATAAATAAAACAAAATTGAATCAATTATCCTTTGAACTATCTTTAACCTTACAAAAATTGAAACCTTTTATCCTATCCTATCCTATCCTATTCTATTCTATTCTATTTTATTCTAACGAAAATAATTCTCCCTGCGATGCTTTTTTGTGCTGACATAGACCCGGGCTTGCTTAGAAATTAAGCCAGATTTAAATAGACATTACATCCGACGATAAATTGGGGACTGGCTTCCCTTTTATTCCTTCTCAGATCTTTCTGAGTAAATGGACCCTCACCCGACCATGAGCATAAATCTGATTTAATATCCTGTCAAGTCTCAAATCAATCTCCGATTTGGAGGAAAATCAGATTGCGTGGACCTGTCATTCTGATAGTGAATTAGAGTGGAGTTCTTTATCGCCTGGAATCTAATTTTTCCTCCAAATTAATCCCAGGGCTGATAAAATCATAAACCATGATTTAATTCGAGAATAGGGCCCACAAATCACATTAGGTCTAAATTGAAGTTAGAAAGCATATTTTCTGTCGACTAATCCTGGTTTAGTTTTCCTTATTCCTGGCTTAATTGTGTTAACCCCAGAGAGGTTTTTAGTCTGAAGTGCGGACTCAGAATTTTGTAGAATTCGATGATGTTGTCTGATTTGTTGATATTCTGCATAGCTTCTCCATGTTAATTTTGATGGTTGCCTCACCATCACAAGCTCTCACCCAACGGGATCAAATTAATTAATATGTTCTATATTTTTATAATTTAATAATTTATTTGATTTAGGAGAATTAGTTTTATAATCTTTTCAAGCTCTAGCAATAAACTTGTTCCCTTATATTAAATAGGGTAAGGTCTCTATATCAACGCAAACCCTAGACCTAGATCTATTTTACAAGGGTTCATTCAAAATGATATTGTCTATGTATCACTTTTAGAAAGTTAGAGGCTTCATAGTCCGCACCATAAACTTCTATCATTTTCATTTAGAATGGATTCACACAAAAACAACCCTACTAAGTAAGATTCACAAGTCAAGTAAACAAATAATTATTGATTACATCTCAAGGGCTTAGCATAATTGAGACTATAAATCATTCCCAAAAGATGATTTTCCTAATTCTAACTTCTTGGAAGGACTCCAATAATTATAGTCAATAACATGCCAACTTAACTAGTTGTTCAATGAAGAATCACCAAACAAAATTAGAAAATAGTCACCAAAAAAAATCAGAAAATAATCTAAGTATTAAAGAGTACAATACAATGATGGTAAAATTGTCATCATAAGCTATACATAGAGTAAATGTTGAAGAATATTGATCGACTAACACTTCCAATAAAAAGTACCTATCACTTAGCATCTTCTATTCAAAATTTATAAGTTGAGGAATTAATCTTATGACAACCATAAGTATCAACTTTTATTACCTTTAGGCACTTCCATAACACATATACTTCTTGCTTAATTCTCACTAAGTTATTATATGTTGATTCATATAATTTGCACTCAATTCATATGATGCAATCCTATGGTAGCTTGCAACAACCAATAATTGAGCAATAACATTAACCTTAAAAGACATCTTTAGATCATATTGAACAAACTAGTCGTAGTCAAAGTCCAATGCACTCTCTTACAATTAATGGTAACCTCTATATTGGGTATAATGCATAAATAGGTATAACCCTACCACACTCTAATGAGTTCATCATATTTTCAAAACATCACAAAATCCCAACCAAAGATACTATGAGCAAAGATCTAAAATCAATTCATTCAATTATCCTTCATAATAATATTTCCCAAGTACCTAAGGTTTCCTCAAAATTTTGGCATCACCTTTTCATATTTCTATGCCAAAATAGCTAGCAAACACATTGCTACCATTGTCTTGAGTATTACGGACCCCAACTAAACTATTTAGATTCCCAAAGCTAGATAACTATCAATGGATACAAATAGAACTCATGTGCTAAGCTCAAGTAATATGTGTTGAATATTCAATTTATTTGCTTCCCAAAAATTCCTTGTCATAGATATGTCCCCTTAAAAATTATTTCTTATGTCCCTTTATCATTTTTCTATTAGGCTCAATAGATAAGAAGGATCTAACAATTTACCCTTATTTGCATTGTTACCCATTTTCAGCCAAATTTCCTTCAACTTAGAATATCCTTCTTTAAGGCATCCAGGTAATCTTTAATACTATGAAATCCCATAGAGGGTACTAGGAATATCATGTCATGGTGCACAGTGATAACATGAATTATTATCATAATAGCATAATACAATATTCAATCTTAGTGCATGGTGATAACATGAATTCTTATCATCATGCCACATAACACAATAGCTAATCTTGAACTAAAAAGTTTACCAACAATCCTTGCTAACCACCTATCAAAGTAAATTTATCAAATTTAAAAGACAAGATAATGATATGACCTTTAATAGTTGTTCTTGGTTATTAATATCTTTGTATTAAGGATATCATACTTTAAGCATCGTGTGATAAACAAATATGTACTATGTTGGATGAACGTGGTGTTTTACCTAGTTCTAGTTCACCACATATGTCTTATTCACACTACTTAAGTTTACTTAGGGTACATATATGATACTTATCACTTTATGTCTCAAGCCATAAGATTAAGATGCATGTCATAATCTTATGTAACCCTTTGTCTCACCTTGGTCTATAACCAAGGGCTTCTCTCTATATTCTTTATCATTCTAATTATATTTATGTACTCATATTGTATATTTTGCATCCTTTGATAGAATATAGTTTTTCTCTCATATTTGATATCTCTTGTGCTTTTAGTGAAGTTCCTAAATCTTGGTTTCAGCCAGATCTTGCATGGTATCAAGAATTCTATACCAAATCTTACATGACATTAGAGCTTGTGGGATTGCTACTTGTTATTCATTACTGAGAGATCTAGGTTGCAAATCTTGGTGGATCTTAAAAATTTGAGAATTCTATTCTCTTGCATCATATGATGACCTAGATAATTAGTTAAAATTGATAGGAATACTAGATTTTGGTGAGGTTCCTCTTTGTGACTTTGTATTGTAGGTTCATTTTTTAGCATGTTAGTGCAAATATGAACTCACTATTGAGTTTATGATGCTCAAAAAATTTAGTTTAGCCTTTTTATTTGTTTGAATTGGACATGTGAGGGTAGATCTATAAGGGTTTGAAGTTGAAAGGTCGTTGTCAAATCTGAAAGGTTTCTACAATTTTGGAGCACTTTGGCTCAAATCTAACCCTTCCATCACATCTAAAGGCCTAATAACATAAGGATCAACTATCAATTTTTCAAATTTGGATAATTTTTCCTAGGCTCTTATAGGTTTTTTCTACCCATCCATCGTACAAAATATATGATCATCTATACAACTATACAATCATAGAATGTGCTTGTGTAGGCAATATTATTGAAGGTACAAATGGCCTTAAAAAATTAAATATATATTTTTTAAAATTATAGGGTATATAGTGTGTGCAAACCATACACACTTGCACAGTATGTAGTAACCACAATACCCTTGACAATGTGTAGGCACTACATGGAAGTCTACAACTCCCACCCATAGCCTATCAACATCCCAAATAATTGATCGAGAATATACCAATAGATACCTACAAAAAAATATATCTAATAACCTAAAAACCACCTCGACAATGCAAACACAATTTTTTGTAGTTTCAAATATTTGATGAGTAGCTTTGAAAACCCAATGGCAATTTCAAAGTATCTAGGCATATTTTGATAGGTAGGGAATATTCTAGTCACTTGGGATGCTAACATCAACATGACATCAACCTATCTTCACCTCAAACCTACCCCCTACTCCATTTGCATTTTTGATTTGGTACTCAAACTTCATAGGCTTGATTCTTAATCATTTGGGCTCCTGTTTATGGGATTTACTCTTATTTGGATGGAATTTCACAAGATTTATAATGGTGCAAATGTTTTTTTTTAATTTTGGTATTTATTTTTCTAAAAATTGTAGATTCTCATAGATGTTGTTGAGCAGTTCTCATTTTGGGAACTTCTAGGGTGTTGTTTGGGCTCATATGGTAACAATTTTTAGTGTGTTTTTTATTAAACGTGTATAATTTCTCATGTACTTTATAGTTTTGCTATAAAATTGGTCTCATTCTTTCAAAAGATTATACTTTTAATTTTATGGCCTAATTTGATGTTTGCATGTACTAAGATCAAGACCACTTTACTATTTTTGGCAAGTGACATCTATAATTGCACTAAGTATAAAGTACCAAGATCATATATTTTGAGGGGTGTTACACCCAAGTGTTGACTTACCAAATTACTTTACCTTTTATGTTTAAATATAGTTTAATTCATGGTGATGTCATTATAGTATCTAACATATGGATGAGATATATGTATATGCAATATGTTGGATTTGCTTTTAAATGATTATATGATGCTTAAGCAGTATTGTGATTATGTTTTATATGCAATCAACTAACTATGTGAATGTTGCTTTAAGTGAAATGCAAGAAAGTTTGTTCCCTCTAGAGGGGGAGGGAGAGTATCACCCAGGAGGGGAGTTGGTATACAAATCATCTAGTATTGTTATATGAGTTTACGCACACACACTCACTTAGGCTATTTAAAACCTCGTCAGGTCAGTTCAAGTATCAAGATGGGTAAATCTTAAATCTAAGTTGATAGGTTAAGTGTCATCAGAGAAAGTAAAAATGTTAAAAATGTTATCATTACAGATCTTCTTAAAAAATTTAATTAAATTAATTTCTAATACCTTTTGTAAATAGTAAATATAATGTATATAGTATATATAAATATATATGTGTATATATGTATATATATTATAGTTAAATGCATATATATGTATATACAAATATATAAATATGATAGAACATAAATATTTGTGTATATTCATAAATATACATATATATATATATGGTAATAAAAGAATAAGGATATATATATATATATATATATATATATATATATATATATATATATATATATTATATTTAATTCAGTTGCATTTTGAATACCATATTAGTATGGCAATGATTATCACACTTAATCCATGGAAGGATAAGCCAATTTAAAAGGCTTTTTGAAGAGCATTTAAAACTTGTTATGGGTGTCATAATATAGCGCCAGCTTGGTCATAATCGAACAAATTGGTAAGCCACATAGCTGGTTGTGTAACAACACATTTTAAAGTTTAAATTAAAGCCACATAAAGTGGTGTTGCTGAAATATTCTTCATGTGCCTATTTTATTGGTCTTTAAGGCTTGGGTAATAATTTTTGGAGGTGGTTGTGAGCCATGTCAAAACTATTGCAAATCGTACCTTCAAAGAGGCTTTTCATGTAGGTTTCAAACTGCATTTAAATGCTATGAGCATAAATAAGTAGCCATGGGTTTTTATTTTGAAGAGGACTCAGTCAACTTCTTGCTGTAGCAGCCTAAAGAGTTGCATAGGTATTGTTACCAGATTTTCACCTATGGGCTCAATCAGGAAGAGCCATCTATGTTTCAAGATAAATGGTACATTTTTGTTAAAACCTTCTATGCTACATTCAATTATGCAAATGAAACAGCTTTATAGCATTACAAGATCTCAGGAAACATAAAGTTATTTTATTCATACAAATGAATGAAACATAAAAGATTTTTACAATCTTTTGATGAAAAGAACTCTTATTGAATGTGAAAATATTCATTATCTCACACAAGCCGTGAGATTAACTTTTGCTTATTCAAAGCAAATTAAAAGGAAGTATATATATGAATAATAAAAGGAAATAAATGAAGGAGCATAAGATGAGGGTAACCAGTCATTGCATGAATGACTGGTCTGTTCTGGTCTGTTGTAGGTTGTCCTGAATCTTCTTTGTCTGTTGCTCTCGTTCCCTGTAAGAGATGAGAAAATAGGTTAGAGCGATGCTCTAAGCAATGGCTGATTGCATTCATCACATGCACATTCACCCCTATTCATGTATATACTGATCATAATCTGCATTAAGTGAATTGCATGCACATTTTAGGTATCCCAGAAAACCAACAAGTCATCATTAATGCAGCATAGGAATTTATTTCTAACATGTTTGTTCCTTGTGCAGCTACAGGCATAATCATGTCCTTGTTTTATTCATCAATGTGCATGTGGGTTAAAACGAGCTCCCATGAGGGTTGAGCTCGGCATGCTCATTACCGTGCTTTATGAGGCATATAGGGGTGGTTCACTTTGGATGATCATGATATGCTCAAGCAAGCATACTTCACTCATAATAGTGTCTCTTCAGTCACAATTATGGGTGACATATTTTTGCTCAGGAAAATCATGGAAAATGGGTTTGAATGAGTTACCCAGAGGGGGAAAATATAAATGATTAAGAGATGAGTGCATGAACCAAATTTACCTTGCCTTATACTGTTTCTAAGCAACAAATATGTGAGTTGAAGCAACAAAATTAAGGTAATATTTCTCACGACATAAGGTAGAGTAAAAGCACAGATAATGAACAAAATTATGTTAGGGGCAGCATGGTAATAATGAATTGCAGCTATCAAAGAGGTGCTTAGCAGGTAAAGGACATCAAATCACATGTGAGTAATGCTGATAGGTCAGTAACATCACTGTTGTTAACTGCCAGTTAGCTGCCAATCTATTAAGATAGTAGGTTATGATGTCAATACCTAGCCAAGTCATGATCATATGAAGTTAGAGGCAGTCATTAAGTCAAGCAACATTTCATCTTTCTAAGAGGATAGCATTCTATTTTTACCGTGTGCTTATCTATGAGAGCCATGATTTTCTATCTCAACTAGCAAAGTGTTTGAGTATTTGTTAGCAATGTTTCTGGATAAGGATCAGTGAGGATGTGATAGCAATGTGATTTAGGGACAACAAGCTGGTTCATAGAATTAATAGCATAATGATGAAGCGAGATATAAATACGGGGAGCAGTAGGGATGATATCATATACTATTTTCATCGTTTGATGAAGGTGTCATGACATTTCAAAGGTGAACAACAATCTTTATTATAAGCTTGGAGGACAGTCATACCCCTATGACTCTCAAGATGATGTACCAGTCATAATGATCTTAATGCATGAAGAGCATGACCATGACAATCAGCCAGGATAGAATAAGCATGATAGTAAAAAGAAGAAAATGTACATCTTGGATGCAGTGCAACAATATAAAGATAAAATCCATAAAATAAGAACAGTGTTGTTATTACTGTTATTGCAGTGACCATATGGAAACCAAATACTCAGGAGTTATCCAGAATGAGATAAGTAAACTAACAAATCGTGACAAGCATCAATACATTTTATTTTTTGTTGTTACCATTTAAAGGACGATAATTCATAGGATAAAGCATACGATCACAGGACTGTCATAGCATGGGGAAACATCTGCAAGTGGTGAGGTTGAGTGACTAAGACAATACCATGGCTAATCATGTAGAGGCTGGATTCAAATACGGAAATACAAAGAGAATCATGAAGAACCCAAAGCATATTAACCTGAGAAACAATGGCGACATGGGTATGATAACACAACTGATAAAGGAAAATGCAAAGAGACGTGCCCGTAGTTTACTCACCTGAGTTTATTACGTGTTTGCACAATAAATGTCTGTTTGAAGCTTTATGCAGCTTCAGAATCCGTCATTGAAGATCACTATGCAAACCCTATGGTGGCATGGTTCGAGCAAGCAGACTGAGGTATCCAGAAAATAGATAAGGTAAAATGAAAGAATGTTTTTCCTTTGCCTTGTTTAGGTTTTCCTAACCCTAATATGTCGATGAGTAAACATGGCATTTTTGCCATTGTTTTATCAAAAAACAAGTGTCAAGTATATTCCCCATGGGTACAAGGATATGTTCATGCCTTAGGCATTTTTAATGCCTTCGTATTGTTTACGAACCTTTGCATTTTAATGTGCTTTGTAATGAATGCTACATCCCCTTAGGTTGTTTCATGAAGATTAAGTCTCATGACTTAGGTATTTTCTCTTTACAAATATATGGTCAATTTGACCATTTCTTTTTTATTTTTGCATTAGAGGAGGAAAAATGTAAAATACATAATTTACATGATATTTTTATAAATCATTAAAATAATATATTTATTCCTATGCAAAAGGTATGATACGTACTTCTTTTATGAAGACTTATTCAAGGAGTTATTCCTTTGGGAAGGATTTGCTTTTGAGTTAGTTAGGGCTTATTGTTGGGTTGTTTCAAACATAAGGAGGGTGTCTAGGGAGTGGTTCATCTTTGTTAGAGAGAATTTAGGCTTTTTGACTGAGTTTTGAGCATTTTGGGGGTCCGTTTGATGACCCATCTCTTTAGACTTGGTCTTTGATGACTTTTTCTCACATTTGGAGCCCTTGTGGAGATGATTGAGGACCTATATTCTAGGCTAATTGAGTGCATCAAACCTAGGTTGTTGGAGGTGCCTTACTTATACTTTTTTGTAACTCATTATTAAGGAGTTCTTCTTGGCAATTTTGGGAGTTAGTGATTTTTTGTAATCCTTTCTCAGACTGGCAAACTTTGTAACTCAGTTTTCCTTTAGATAATGATTACAAAAGATACCTTGGCTAGTTCTGGTGATAAATTATTTATCTTTTCATTCTTTGCAGTTTAGTGTATGCGTAAAGATTTGATCAAGCTATTTTGTGAACAATTTCATAATTTCCTTATGGTTTTATCTCTTAATTTATGCCTTCTGCAAATAGTGTGTTTGAGCAGGTCACTAATTGTGTCAAAAGGATGCATTTCTACTTGTTTATTGTGAAGTTTACCTTCCTTAAGCTATTTTTGCATTCAGGCCTTTTAGTGAAATACTTATGCAAGAATACACTGCAATGAACTATACATATTCACTTCTTACTGGTTGATGTCAAGTGTTGAATTTTTTGTTTTCATTAACTTATTTCAATTAGGTGCATCACCATAGAGATAGATTATTTCATTTTTATGCATATATTTTTTCCCTTTTCCCCATCAGTCAATAGTTTAGGTGACACCATAGGAAGTTGGCCCTCTCTGGAGGTTGACCTCTGCCTACAAGTAACCCACAGCTTTAGAGGTCTTCCCATGTTACACTGAGGTGTTGAACATCAGGTTCAACAGGGTGCAATTTCAGTAGATAACAGGTATATTGGAAAAAAAAGGATAGACAACTAAGAGGGGAGGTGAATCAGTTGTTACATAAATTAAACTTATTCAACTTTAAAAAACCTTTAATCTCATATCTGATAATTAACGGTGAAAGCATAAATCAACAACACATCAGTGACACATGAACACCAAGATTTTTATACGTGGAAACCCTGTTAGGGGAAAAACCACGGTGGATGTTAGTCCACAAGATTATACCCTATTAGAAGTATAATGAAGGAAATGAATAGGGAATGCACATGAATTCAGGAACACTTCCTAGAGCTCATTGCTCAAAGGGAAGGCTCACTGCCTTACATAAAACAATCAGATTAAATCCATTTGATGAGGTTGAACTGAGAAATTATTTTCTATAAAATCTTGATTACAATTTTGGTTAGGAAGAAAAACACTTTTTCACTCTTTGCTCAATCTTCTTCACACTCTGCTCTGCACTCGAATGATCTGATCTTTATTCGTACATATCTTGCATTTACTTCACATACATACACTTAAAATGAAGAGACAATCGCTCTTATATATCCGCTACACGAATTTACATCAACAACTCTGTCGCTCACAAATAAAGAATAAATTACAATTGTCAACCTCAATACATGAACAAATCTTAATGCACACCAACCTAAGTTGGCCACAACATAGTGAAGACCTAAATCAACATCCTCGAATACTCCAAACAATACAAGATTAACCCATAAGGATCCACAACATTCTACCACCATCATGTCGGCCAAGAACATGAAAACTCGAACACACAAAGAAAAATCTTCAATAACGAACACACAAATCAATGTGGATGTACCACACTAATAGAGCACAATCTAGAAACATCACTGAACACCTCAAGAATGTATGCAACAACTCACTTCACCAGAATTGCAATCTCAACTTCCAAAAACACCTACTACAGTAACTGAATAATTGTAGGAACACATAACTTCATAATTTCCTCAATTCTTGATGTGCACCTTTGAAAATTTTAGACAACATACTAGATAGGATCGACAACAAACCCTTTAATATGCACCTTCTGATCATCAACGTACAAAAATTTCCATCACTCTGACCTTCTCAGCTTTACTGGCTGCCTGCAATATATTTATTATAATTTTCTCAATATCCTCGACATATACAACCTTCAAAATCATTAATGCCAATAGTGTTGACATCAATGACAACCACATATCAGTAACACAACCACAACATCCAACAATCTCCCCCTTTGGCATTGATGGCAACACACGATGTGAAAAATAATACCATCAACACAACTAGGTGTTTACGTAATACACTTATCCCCCTTCGTTTTGTAGTTCTCCTCTCATAGCTCTTCTCTCCTTTTCTTGACTCTTCTCCCCCTTTCTTCAAGAGTTTTTCACATTATTCTTCTCCCCCTTTGACATCAATGGCAAAGGTACACATGCTCTGCTCCACATATCATCTGAATCATCTAACTACTCCCCATGAGTAGCAACCACCACATCATCAATTTGAAACAAGATCTGACTGTAAGTCCATGGATTGATGCAAAGACATGCATCTTAGTTCAGATTAGGAGGGGAAATTACCCCTAATTTGTCTTTGAGATACTCAAAATTATCCTTAGGTAACGATTTGGTAAAGATATCTGCAATTTGTTCCTTTGTAGGCACATATTCCAATCTGACCTCTTTATCACTCACTTTGTCTCTCAAAAAGTGATACTCGATAGATATATGTTTTGTCTTTGAGTGTAGCACCGGATTCTTAGAAATGTTTATGGCACTTGAATTGTCACAAAATATAGCAATGGGTTCATCATACTCAACTCTGATATCTCTTAGTATTTGTTTCATCCACAACACTTGAGTACAATTGTTTGCAACAACAATATATTCTGCCTCAGCAGTAGATAGAGAAATGGAATTCTACTTTTTACTTAGGCAAGACACCAACTTCTTTCCCAAGAAGAATGCACCACCACTTGTTCATTTCCTGTCATTTACATCTCTTTCCCAATCTGCATTTGTAAAGGCATTCAGAGTAATATCATCATCCTTAGGATACCAAAGACTAAAATCAACTGTTCCTTTCAAGTATCTAAAAATTCTCTTTATTGCAGTCACATGTCATTCCTTTGGATCATCTTGATATCGAGCAATCATGCACACAATATTCATAATGTCTGGTCTAGTCTAAGTTAAATATAGCAATCCACCAATCATTGACCTATATCTTGTTTGATTAGCCTTAGGAGAATCATCATTCTGTGTTAGTTTGCATCCGATTACCATGGGTGTACCAACTGGCTTTGAATCTTCCATGCCAAACTTTTTCAGTAACTCTCTTACATATTTGGACTAAGAAATAAAGATTCCATCATCTAACTAAGTAATTTTTTAATCCCAAAAAGAATTTCAATTCTCCTATCATTGACATTTCAAATTCACTTTTCATTTCATCATCAAATTTCATACATAAGTTATCATCACCTTCAAAAATAATGTCATCAACAAAGACTTCAATAATCAATTCTTTATCCTGATCCAGCTTAAAATACAGATTGTTGTCAACAGTACCTTTATTGAATCCAAGCTTCAATAAGTATTTATCCAATCTATCATACCATGCTCCAGGAGCTTGTTTGAGTCCATATAGTGCTTTCTTCAATTGGAAAACCATGTCTTTTTCATCGATCAATTGAAATCCATCTGGTTGTTCAACATAGACTTCTTCTTCTAATTCACCATTCAGAAATGTTGACTTCACATCCATTTGATACACTTTGTAATTCTTGAAAGTATCATAAGCAAGAAATAACCTTACAGCTTCAATTATAGAAACATGGGAAAAAGTTTCTTCAAAATAAATACCTTCCATCTGTGAGTATCCTTTACATACCAGTCTTGCTTTTTTTTTTAACTACTTCACCTTGCTCATTCAGCTTATTCCAAAAGACCCATTTGGTTCCAATCACATTTTTGCCTTGAGGTCTAGGAACAAGAATCCAAGTATCATTTTTCTCTATCTGCATCAGTTCTTCCTTCATGGCTTCCATCCAATGCTCATCTTTACATGCTTCATTGACATTATTAGGCTCAGTTTTGGAAATCAGGCAATATTCTTCTATAATTATTTTTCTAGTTTGTACACCTTTTTTCTTGTCTCCTATGATCTGACTTTTAGAATGACTTCGCTTTACATACCTTGGAGTTTTGGATTTTGTTCTTTCTTCTGTATTTCCACTGTCTTCTTCTTCATGATTTTCTTTATTCACCGGAACACTTTGAGTTTGATTTTGTGTTTGCGCATTCTTTCCATTATCAGTACTATATTTTTGGTCATCTGAATCATATCCACAACACCTGGATGATCTAACAGTGTCTTCATCAACTCCGAAATTTGCACTCTCAACCATTTTCTTCAATCTTTTATTGTAACACCGGTAGGATTTGCTCTTAGTAGAGTAACCCAGAAAGATTCCTTCATCACTTCTAGCTTCAAAATTTCCTATATCTTCATCTCTTTTGATATAACATCTACTTCCAAAGATTTTGAAATATTTAACAGTAGGTTTATAACCAAACCATAGTTCAAAAGGAGTCTTACTAGAATTACTATTGGCATTCACCCGGTTGATAGTATATACAGTAGTGCTTACAACTTCTCTCCAGTAGAAATGAGGAACATTACCTTCCAACATCATAGTTCTGGCAGCATCTAAAATTGTTATGTTCTTTCTCTCAACCACTCCATTCTGTTGTGGAGTTCAGGGAGCAAATAACTATCTTTTTATTCTATGCTCTTCATAGAATGAATCAAACTCCTGAGAAGTGAATTCACCACCTTTTTCTGATCTTCAAACCTGTCTTAGTTTTCCTGCCAAAGCTTTGAAGCTTTTGAATTTCTCTAATGCCTCATGTTTTTCTCTTAAGAAAGCAACCCATACCATTCTAGAATAATCATCAATAAGAAACATAAAGTACCTTTTTCCTTGTAGAATTTTGATTCTGGATGGACCACATAGATCAGTATGTACCAAATCCAGTACTCCATTGGAATGATGTTGTTTGCTCCGAAATGGAATTCTTGTCTACTTTCCCATCTCACATTCCTTGCATATAGTGTTAGTAGGCTTCACTAACTTAGGTAGATCTCTGACTGCTTGTGTGGAGCTTATTTTGACAATGTTATCAAAATTCACATGGCAAAACCTTCTATGCCATAACCAGCATACATCAACTTGAGCAATAAGACAACTTTCACTAGTAGCATTTAAATGAAAAATATTACCTCTTGTCTTTGTACCTGAAGCAATCACATTTCTTGAGCTTCCCAGTATCCTGCATTTACTATCTCTGAACTGAATATTGTAACCTTTGTCAACCATCTTTCCAACACTCAACAAATTATGCTTCAATCCTTCAACATAAAGAACATCATCATTATTAAATTTTCCACCAAGAGAAATAGTGCCTCTGCCGCAAATCACACCAAAATTGTTATCTCCAAATCTTACAACACCACTGTCATACTTTTCCAAGCTTAGAAACTTGCTTTTATCACCATTCATATCATGTGAGCATCTGATGTCAATCACCCACTCATCCTTCTCATCAATTTTGGCAGCAAGAGCTTTCTCAATATTCTGATTACCGACTGATTCAGTGGACACCAGACCATTTTCCTTGATAGAAATGAATACCCATTCATCTTCATTTCAAGTTTATTTATCAAATTCATCATCAGTAACTCCTTCTTCAGCATAATAACACTTCTTTTGAAATCTAGTCTTATCAGGTTTATACTTAGAGACTCTTTCAGGACATCTTGATGCAAAATGACATATCTTACTGCAAGAGAAATATTTAATAGGAAAATTTCCTTTGTACTTACCTTGTCCTCTGGCTTCTATTTTCACAATCAATGCTTCTAGTTCTTCTAGCTCTCTTTCTTCATCTTCAACCAGTTTCATCTCTTCTTCATACTTGAACGTATTTTTGGAACTCTCTCCCGGATCATATCTTTGTTGGCTTTTTCTGGATATAGTAGCTCTGAATACAGACTCTGTCTTAGGAGAAGATTCTCCAAATTCACTCAACTCAAAGGCAACAAGTTTTCCAATTAGCATGTCTCTTTTCACATTTGTTACTATCTCGAGTTCTTCAATAGCATGAGCTTTTGTTTTTTAAGAAGTAGACATAGATCTAAGTATTTTAGCCACAATCTCATCTTCTTCCAAGGTTCCATCGGCACATCTAATTTCCATCACTATTTCATTTACCTTTTGCGAGAAAGAAAAGATGTTTTCATCTTCACTCATCTTCATGTTCTCTCATTTGCCTTTCAGAATTTGTAGCTTAGCAACTTTTACTAGTGCATCTCCTTCATAGAATGTTTGCAACTTTATCCAGATCTCATGTGCAGTCTTCAAACCTATCACATTTTCCATCTCTGAATCTATCAAAGAACTTAGCAATGCTTCTATAGCCCTAGTATTAGTTTCTTCTTATTTGATCTCATCAGTAGTAGAGGGAACATTCTGAGGAATTGTATATGCATTCTTTGTAATCTTCCAGAAAGGCTCACCAATGCACTTCAAATGACACTCCATTCTGACTTTCCACAAAGAGTAGTTTGTACCATCGAATCTAGGACTATACTTCTTGTATGATGCCATCTCGGATCACCTCAAGTTGTTAGACTTCTTCAGAGGAACTAGCTCTGATACCAATTGTTGGAAAAACAAGGATAGACAACTAAGAGGGGGGGTGAATCAATTGTTATAGAAATTAAACTTATTCAACTTTAAACAACCTTTTATCTCAAATCTGATAATTAACAGTGAAAGCATAAATCAACAACACATCAGTGACACATGAACACCAAGATTTTTATACGTGGAAACCTTGTTAGGGGAAAAACCACGATGGATGTTAGTCCACAAGATTATACCCTATTAGAAGTATAATGAAGGAAATGAATAGGGAATGCACATGCATTCAGGCACACTTCCTAGAGCTCACTGCTCAAAGGGAAGGCTCACAGCCTTACATAAAACAATCAAATTAAATCCATCTGATGAGGTTGAACTAAGAAATTAGCTTCTACAAAAGCTTGATTACAGTTCCGATTAGGCACAAAAATACTTCTTCACTCTTCGCTCAATCTTCTTCACACTCTACTCTGCACTCGAATGATCTAATCTTTATTCGTACATATCTTGCATATAATTTGCATACATACACTTAAAATGAAGAGACAATCGCTCTTATACATCCGTTACACGAATTTACATCAACAACTCTGTCAGCCACAAATAAAGAATAAATTACAACTGTCGGCCTTAATACATGAACAAATCTTAATGTGCACCAACCTAAGTCAATCACAACATAGTGAGGACCTAAATAAACATCCTCGAACACACCAAGATTAATCCATAAGGATCTGCAACACACTACCACTATCATGTCGGCCAAGAACATGAAAACTCGAACACACAAAGAAAAATATTCAATCACGAACACACCAATCAATGCAGATGTACCACACTAATAGAGCACGATCTAGAAACATCATTGAACACCTCAGGAATGTACGCAACAACTCACTTTACCAAAATTGCAATCTCAACTTCCAGAAACACCTACTACAGTAACTGAATAACTTTAGGAACACAGAACTTCATAACTTCCTCAATTCTTAGTGCCCGCCTCTGAAACTTTCAGAAAACATACTAGACAGGCTTAGCAACAAACCCTTTAATGTGCGCCTTCTTATCATCAACGTACAGAAATTGCCATCACTTTGACCTTCTCAGCTTCACTGGCTACCTGTAATATATTTATTACAATTTTTTCAATATCCTTAACATATACAACCTTCACAATCATTAATGTTAATAGTGTTGACATCAATGACAACCACATATTAGCAACACAACCACAACATGCAACAAGGTAATCATTTTTAACGGTATTCTTCATGCTTTTAATGCCTATGTAAGTTGTTGAAGGTAGAGGTTTGTTCGAGCCTCCAAAAGAGGTAACTACTTTCTATTTTAAGCCCAACTCTTTTAATAAGTAGAGGCAAACTGAATCAGTAGATATAATAAGTATTCTTTTACTGATTATTACTCCTTATCATGAGAATATATTTTACAAAAGGCTGGGCATAAGAAGAGAAAAGGGAGTTGTGTGTGAGTTTTTGGAAAGATAGCATTGTCTTAAGAAGTTTATTCTCTATCATATTTAGTGCTATTTTGGGTGAATAGCTTGACCTCCATAGTAAATTGGTTTCTCTCCAAACATGGTTCACTGGTCTAAGGTTGGAGTTGCAATTGCTAAAGCTAGAGACTATGTGTGGGGTTTGTTAAGGACAACAAACCCGAGTCTATGTTGTTGAGTTAAAAGCAAGAAACACCAACATAAAAGTCAGGATAATCTTTTCTAAGCATGGCTAATACTAATTCTCTTCTTTAAATTGATAAAATCTCATATAAATTTGTGTTTATTCAAACAAATCCAAATATGCAGTAGTTTTGGAAGTATATATATATGTATGTATGTATGTATATTCTAGATTCATTTTGCTTACTCATGAGAGAATAAAAGATGGTAGGAACTATTTAAAACCTGATGAATAGGTTGAGTGTGATGAGTTCAGATATTAGTTAGTTTTTATACTTTTTATGAATACTTATAGAAATTACCAAGAAATTTGTCCCATACATGTACATACATTATGCTATCTTTGATACCTATTACACAAACCTTGAACTTGGTTTAAGTATATGGAAATATGATTATGATGGGATGGTTAATGCATGATTCATGTGTGAATAAATGTATGAATTATGATTGGATATCTATGATTAGTCATGGTTGTTAGTATTGTGTACATGTTTTGTGAACTAACCCCTTTCAGCCAAAGGAGGTACTATAGCCTGCAACAATTGCAGGACGTAGCCCACAATCGAAGGA
Source organism: Sequoiadendron giganteum (assembly GCA_007115665.2). Lineage (NCBI taxonomy): Eukaryota > Viridiplantae > Streptophyta > Pinopsida > Cupressales > Cupressaceae > Sequoiadendron > Sequoiadendron giganteum. Next base: position 153,686,661 of record CM021110.1, read on the forward strand.
GTTCCTAGTCAACAAAACAAGGGATGTCCTAGAATAAATTGAACAAGATGAATACAACATGGAGACATTTAATGAAAGAGATAGTGCATCATTATGACATTTAATAAAGATGCTAGAGAAGGAAGAACCTTGTTACAATTGGGATTCTAACATAACTAATTTTGAGTGTTCCATGTTTAGTTATGTTACAACAGAGTCACAATCCAACTTCGACTCTTCTTCTTTTCTAGTTGCAGTTATATTTAACTGAATCTTTATCACACTCTAAAATCCAAGGAGTGATAATTAATGGTTTCAATTTAGAGTCCTATATTGAATAAGCTTCCCCATGCCTAAATGTACAACTCGATGGTTGAGTCTTAAGTTAGCTAGTTAACCAATTTTTAGTAGTTGCCAAATACTTTCAGTTTTCAGTTGTTACATAGACTATGTTTATTGTGCAACTATGATTTCAAGAATAATATCCTTCAGCAGAATCTTATGTGATATTTTGGATTTGTGCAATGAATGAACTTGAGTTATTATGATTGTGCTGGATATAAGGAGTTAGATTTGGTTTTAGATTAGTGAAGATAGCTACTTGAGAAAGGGCCAGTCAAGGTAATTTTCCTTTACTCCTTTATTTCCAATTATTTTAATTCTACTTTAGTTGTTATTTCATAAATGCAAATTGTGTTAAACACATATTTTGTGTTTCGATAATGGACATGAATGCATGACCAATTCTACATTTCATAATTATACCGTAATTACTAGAGTTTGTTGTACTCCAGAGTGTAGAATAGGTTTAATTATTAGTTTAGTTAAGTTCCAACATTCACTTTTGAACAACAATTAGCTACAGTCTTACATTGTAGGTACCCGTAGCCATAGAGACAACTTTACTTTCTTTATTGTTTTGCAGTCTTATGATTTTCAAGCAAGTGTAATATATTTACTAAAATGATTTAGGAAGTTCCAAGTATTTGAAAGCACATATAGTGCTAGTGCCATCACAAGCCTACTAGCCCTGGTTGATAATTCAATGAAGGCCTTTCCAAATTTTAAGTGGATTGTTCAACTAGGTTATCCCTCTGAATTAGGTGATTGCCACCAAGTTTACTAGACACTAGTAGTGACTCTACATTTTTGGCACCATTGTCAAGGATGGTGCTGCTTTCAAAGATTAGTTTCTTTAATTTCCAAGCATTCTTAATTTAGAATTTTCTTTTAGTATTAGGACTATTACGTTTAATCTTATCAAAAATATCAAATGTAATGCCCCTCTGTGTTTTGTGTTTCCTTGATGTGTTCATGAGTGTGCCTTGTTTAATTATTTCGTTTAAAAGAAGTTTTTATTTGATTAAGGAATAAATTAAATAAAAAGTATTAAAATTGAAGCCTTGGAATAATTAAGTAAATCATTAATAAAGGATTTATTCGATTAAAATAAATTTAGTTTTTTATGATTTGAAATGAAATAATTTAAATAAATATATTAAATTTATTAAATAGTTAATTTTTATTTGTGCCTAGTAGCAAATTGTGATTTTAAAACCATAAAATAATAAAATGGTAAGTGTGAATTGTGAAAATAAAAATAAAAGAAAATAAATGAATTAAATTATAAAAGTAGTGGAAGTTAACTGTTAGAGGGGCACTTGGATTATTCTTGGAAACCAATTTTTGCAATTAGGTTGTGTGGGAGTTTTTTGTTCTTGAAATTGTTTCTCTGGTTCTTGAAAATTTCTTGGGGGTTTTGGAAGTTGGAAAAATTGGTAGCCTTTGTAGTGTTGTGATTCTTGAAGGTGGGAAGCTGGAAATTGCAATAGCAAGCTGGGATAGAGCTCTGCATCACATCTCCAGCCCATCTAATCGACTTATTCAAGTTCCTTTGTTCACTTTTGCATAAAATATCTTATTTAAGTGATTCCCAAATGAAATTCTTGGAATAGCTTTGAAAATATTGTGTATATATTTTGTAAATTGTTGTAGTCTTGCTTCTTGAATTTTATTTTTCTCTGTTACGAATTCTTGAAAAGAATTAGTTGACATTTGTTATCAATCAACCTTTATAAAATTTCCAGATTTGCAGAAATTGCAATTTATTGTTTAAAATCTCTGGCATTTGATGCTAAATTTCTGTATTAGATTCACTCCAAACTTTTCCCCACTCAGCCACATCATAACTCTCTGACTTGGACTTATGGAAAAATTGTTTGTTTCATATTTCTCTACCTCTCAACATTCGTTTGGTTTGAAATCAAACCCTTTCTGTGTTCCTTTATTAAAGAATTATTACCTCTAATATATTTGGGTTGGTGTCGCCCCTAATGAATTTGCATTTAATCCATGATTACCAGTGTAGTTCTCTCTGCCTTTTTAGACTCTTTCATCACTTCAGACCGACGGTTGGATTTAATCATATATTTGCTTGGGTGATGTCGTTGGTTTATGTGTTGCGTCGGCCTGTGGTCGTCCTCCAGTCATTTCCCCTTATTCTCTGCGCTTAACTCCCAACCCATGAGTATATTTAATCCTCTCACCCGCCTATTGTTCTTGGTCGATGCTTACCCTATCGTTGGTGCTCAAAGAACATATGGAATGCATACTAATCTGTAGAAGTGCGTCGGTCCTATTGGAGTCGACAATCAGTTATTTGACAGTTCAATGATTCTCAATAACACTGATATTGTTTCTTGTGTGACTGGCATCCTCAACAATTATTCATAGTTTTATGTGTTCCATTAGCCGTTATTTGTCTAGGGCCCGTGAAAGGTTCAAAAAGACAACTTATAACGGTGAAGCACTAGCTTAGTCACAATCCGCTACTGCCAAAATTCATAGAAACTCCAGACCTAACTTAGAACAGATCGCTCCTCCATATTTAGCTTTAAGACAACATGAAATTAATTGAGTTCGATGCTTGTATGTTTTATATAGCCTATCACCAAGTGTTAGCCGTAAGCCTTTATGCAGTCGCTTGAACGTAGTTCATATAACTTTTGGTGTTTGCATTTGCGCCATACCCTATTAAGCGATGGAAACAATATTTCAACACGAGTTTTATGCCATCGTTTTAATCGCATCCCTCTCCATTGTTTATATATATATACATGTGTGGGTTAGAAATTGGTATTCGATGTAAATCTTTGCTATACCTTGCAAACAGTATTGAGTATACATAGCAGCTCGATGGTATATGTATATAAGACGACATTTGTTATATTATAGATCTGTATGCTTAAGTCTATAATCTGCATTTTTTAAGAATAGGTGTTGCCTGTATGAATTATGTAACAATATTTGGTTATGGTAAATATGTGATTATATATATTGTATACGTGTATATATTTATATATATATATAAATATATTTTCATATGGGTAAAATATGTATTTAAGCAGCGGGGTTATTTGTATATTTTCATATTAAAAAAGAATATTTATAGGAATAGATTATGATAATTTTAATAGAGGAATCTAAATAGAAATAGATTTATTTAGTTGGAAATATGTATTATAAGATGTTGTAATATTATAACTGTAGATGAACGGGATTACTATCTTAATTGAATAGATATCTTTTCAATTCTAATATAACGTCATAACCTTGATGTAGTCACTAGATTAATAAACCTTAAACTCTCTCTATAATTTGATAAGTCATTTGAAATTTAATTTGGAAGAATTTTTATATATTTGATCTATGGTTATGGTAGAAGAAGTATTATGTTCTTTTAATTAATTGTTTTGTTAGACAAGTAGATTGGGTAATCATATAGACTGAATAAAATTACTTATCTATAGATGATCAATTAGATAAAATTGAATTAGATTATCTTGTTTGTCGACTATCTTCTCAATTATTTAGGAGTAATGTGAGATGTGGAAATAATGTCTTCTTCGTATTGTTTGATTGATTTTTTTCATTGAGTAATGTGCTTGATTAGTGAAATTTTGGGTGAATATTGGTTATTGTTCAAAATAGAAGTAATGTTTTAATTAAGGAGTATTTATGTTGTAATATTTGATGGATTGCATGTGTTGGTTATTGAGAGTTTATGTTATTGTTTTAGTTATCAGAAATGGAGATAATGTGATGAATGTTCTTTGTGGGAGTTCTTTGAGCTAAGTGGTTAAGGAAGTCTTCCAGAGGCTAGGTGGAATTTTCTATTTGATGGAATTCTATGATTATCCATTTTGAGATGGTTGTTTTGTACTGAATGAGTCACGAGGTTCATTAGCCTTGTATGGTATTTTCTCCACCTTGGTTGGGACTTGTGTGTGGGATGAATTATGCCTCACCTTGTTGTGTATATTTATGTGGATTTGTGATTGTGCAGGTTGACCTTACCCTTTTGATTTCATTGGGATCTCGTAGTTGTCAGTAGGGGAGTGGCTCTCAATGGGAGTCCAACACACAAGTGGCACCTAGGTAACCCATGTGGGAGTTTTGTAATTAAGTGATAAGCTAAAATGAACTAAGGGGTTGGATAGTAATAACACTAATCAAGATAAGTTAATACCTCACTCATGGCTCAAGTGCTTGTATAGCCTTGAGATGAGTCGAGAAGGCCTGGAATGACAAGATCAACTTCCTGGTCTGACTGGAAGGTATGTTGATCCTGCATAGTTTGTGTGGGGGTTTGACGGCTGGTAGAGGCAACCAGGGTAACCCAGGATGGGGGTTTCGTAGCCTAGGAAGGTTACTCTAGGGTAACCCATAGAAAATTATGCGATGGAACTCCCTCCTATGGCAACATAGTATATTCTTGATCCTTGTCTCTCTTTGTTGTGAGGTGCCTCTAGAAGTGATGTTTCTATCGTTTGATGTTGGTATTTACTTGTTCATTGATGCCTTGTTACCCTTGTGTTGTCTTTCATATTTTTCCTGACTGTGATGGTGGGACCCTTTGCTATCTCCTAGCATGGGGGGTGGACCTTTGGGTTCCACATGGTTAGGTGGTTAGTGCATTGTACTCCATTGGGTTCCCTCTCCTTGTTCGAGATTGTGGTGACTTCTCCTGGATTGAAGACATGCTTTCGTACCAATCCATGTGGATTATCTTCCATGTATTGTATCCTATTCAGATGTATCATGTATCACATGTATAAGAGGAGATATTGATGTTCAGATATACATATCTAATGATGTAAACTGATGTTGACACTACTATGTAATGGACTATGTAACAAATCATATTGTGAATATAATTAATTGAAATGATTCAGATGATTTCTATTGAATTATTGTTATGGTTGTATCTCATTGAATGCTTGACTAGATGTATTTCTAAATGATGTTAGAGTTATTAAAGTAATGATTTATTGACCTTGTTAAATTAGATAATGGAAAATTAAGTAGCGTCGTCATGGACCTTAGAGGACTTGGTTACATTTGTGTTAATATTTCATTTGCATTAGTGTGTTTATCGCACTTCAAAAAAAAATTTGTTCCATTTTAGATATTAGTGTGTTGTCCTCTAGGGCTTCATGGTGGGGGAATTACACATGGTATCAGAGCCCAAGTTCATACATTGGGGAAATTTGGATTCATCATGAGCCCATTATGTTGTCCTTGTCGTGTGTACTCTCTCTTGTTGTCTTCGCTTGTAACCCGACATTTGATCTTCAGTAGTGTTGGTGCAATGGTGCATAAACTAATGGAAAGAATAAGACCCCAGGTGTAGTAATGCACTGATATTCTTTGTATCGGAGATGCATTATGGACTTCGCATGGCCTTGTGATGTGAATTTGTGTGTGTAAATAGAGAATTCAAGTAGAATTATGAATGTGATGCCTAGATTTTGAACTTTTGTTTTCTTCCCTTCTATTGTTCTCGCCTAAGATATGAGACTTATCCATTGGTTGTGTTGTGTAGGATGTTTCCTAGAGGTTGTAATCTTGATAGGGGTCATGGTAGAGGTCAAGATGGTGATCATGGGGTTATTCATCAGAACATTACTTCTTTGAGATCCCACAAGGTTGATCATGAGGAACACCTAGGCCCTTAGTTACGTTCCTTGCTTGAGGAAATTCTTTCACGGCTAGGCCCCAGTCAAGAGGATAATCAAGAGGTGGTTAGAGAAAGAGGAAGGTCTCTTAGAACGAGAAATGTTTCAGTTGTAGCGGGACTTCTGATGGACCTCTTTAGGGAAAATTCTCCTTCCTTCAATAGTCCTAGTGGTGGTTTGGAGGATGAGGCTTGGATGATTGGTGTTCGGATTGGGGAGAACCCCCAACAGGCTTCGAATCCCGGGGTGGTCTTTTTTTTTCTAGGAGAATCCAGAGTTGATTACGAGCCTGACTATATTGTCTTGACTAGTCAGCTCAGAGCACTTGGACTGCAGCTAATAGAGGTAGATTTTGACAAAATAGTGCACCCCCTCGGGGCAGAGGAAATGGTAGAGATGCAGGATGTTTCTCTTGTGGCCAGTAGGGCCACATAGCTAGACAATGTCCTCAGAGGAGCCCACTTGAATCCAGTCAAAGGCCAGCAGCCATAGACCCAATAGGGAATGATGCAATCAGGTTTCATAGAGGGACTACAACGGGTAATAACCACCAGGCAGAGCGTCAGGGTGTAGATGTGGAGACTACAAGTAGTGGATGGACAATTGATTCAAGAGCTTGTGGGAATTTTGTAGTTCAGGAGATAGTGTAGTGCTCCTCGGTTTGTTTTCCTCTTCTGACAGTTACTAGGATTATATTTGGACATCATGATATTTTGTTTGATGACATTTAGATATTAGGATACTTTAATACTCTGTTATGATGACATTTTATACTTGATGTTATGATGATACTCGATGACATTCTCATATCCGATGTTTTATTCTTTTATCATGTACAATAGATCAGTTTAATTGTTATGTGAGTTATCATGGATATGAAAATTATATGATTGTTATAGTAATGTTTTATCATGATTTGGTATCATTTTACTGTTTGTCGATGTATTGGTGAAGGGGAACAGGGTCGCATCACTCGCTTGCGAGTGCCCTATGATGTTGCGATTTTCCCTTCATGATGTGATTGACTGTTTTCCTATGTAAACGTTTGACCGTGTGATTTATTGTAGGTTGTAGGTACCAGGCATCAAATCCTCCTGAATTGCCAGGTTTGAGCGTTCCTTAATCCCAATGGAGTTATTGATTCGGAGATAGCATCAGGTTCCTTTGTGTTGAGCCATCATCCTTGTTGAGGCTGAGTTTTTGTTTGTCATACCCTGTCAGTCTATGTCGTTTAAGTTCTGATTGTTCTAGGTCTGGTATTCGTTTGATATTTTTGATCTGCTTATATTTTTGTATGTTTCATTCTTACCTTGTGACTTCCAAGAGTAAGTCAGAACTTAGGGGGGGGGCGGGGGTGTAATGCACCTCCATGCCATGTTCCGTGTGTCCTTGATGTGTTTGTGAGTGTGCATTGTTTAATTATTTCATTTAAAAGAAGTTTTTATTTGATTAAGGAATAAATTAAATAAAAAGTATTGAAATTGAGGCCTTGGAATAATAAAGTAAATCATTAATAAAGTATTTATTCGATTTAAATAAATTTAGTGTTTATGATTTGAAATTAAAGAATTTAAAAATAAATGTATTAAATAGTTAATTTTTATTTGTGCTTAGTAGCAAATTGTGACTTAAAAACCATAAAACCATAAAATGGTAAGTGTGAATTGCGAAAATAAATTAATTAAATTATAAAAGTAGTGGAAGTTAACTGTTAGAGGGGCACTTGGATTATTCTTGGAAACCAATTTTTGCAATTCGGTTGTGCGGGATTTTTTCGTTCTTGAAGTTGTTTCTCTGGTTCTTGAAAGTTTCTTGCCCGGGTTTTGGAAGCTGGAAAAATGGGAGCCTTTGCAGTGTTGTGATTCTTGAAGGTGGGAAGCTAGAAATTACAATAGCAAGCTAGAATAGAGCTCTGCATCACATCTCCAGCGTAGCTAATCGACTTATTAAGGTTCCTCTGTTCACTTTTGCATAAAATATCTTATTTAAGTGATTCCCAAATGAAATTCTTGGAATAGCTTTACAAATATTATGTATATATTCTATAAATTATTGTAGTCTTGGTTCTTGAAATTTATTTTGCTCTATTACGAATTCTTGAAAAGAATTAGTTGACATTTGTTATCAATCGGCCTTTGTAGAATTTCCAGATTTGGTGAAATTGTAATTTATTGTTTAAAATCTCATCTCTAGCATTCAATGCTAAATTTCTGTATTAAATGTTGGAAAAGCTAATCTTGAGCAACAACAGAAAATTGTATTTAATGCACAGACAAATGAGATCCGTTTTGGATAGTTCCCTCCAGTTGGTTTGTTAGAGACTTGATGTCCCAATTAATGAATTGGCAGCAAATTAATTTCTGGTTGGTGAATTTGAATTGAACGCCAATTTTTGGAAAGGGCTGGGAAAGACAAAAGAATAGAATAGAATGTTTTTCAGTTAGAGACAGAAGAAAGAGAGCAGCAGAAGAATAGAAGGAAGAATGTTTAGGTGAACCTACAATAGCAGAGGAAAGTGCTCCAGAATATTTACAGAGGCCCAGTGCTTTGAAATGTTCGTAGCAGCACACAATTTGCTCTAGTGCACCAGAACGTGCACAGTTTTTGTATGAAATAATGTACAGAGCTTTGCTCTGAGTTTTTGTATGTAAACATTTTTTATTGTAATCTTTTTGGTTAATTTAATGAGACAGAAAATATTCTGCCTCCTTTTCTTGCTGTCTATTTTATTTGGTCTGTGTTTTCTTCTTTGCCCACTGTAGTTGGGTTTCCTTTCCCAACAGATTGGTATAAGAGCCCTAAGCTTTTTGGGCATTTAGTTTTTAAATCCCTAGCTCTAGTCCTAGCCGTGCAAAGATAATCTTAGCTTCTGAGTATTTGGAAAGCCCTAGTTTTCTAGGAAGTGAAGAAAAACCCTTTGGTTTTTTTTCTGGGTGTCTATAGTTTCCCCCATTTAGCAAAATGGTTGGAGGAGACAATAGGAGTTGGTAGCAGCCACCTATTTTTGATGGAAAAAATTATGATGTCTGGGCAAAGAAAATGAAAACTATTCTTGTAGCAAATGATTTGTGGGAATTAGTAACAAATGGGTTCACAGATGTGACTGACCCAAATGCATATGCAACATTGACCAATCCCCAAAAGAACCATTTGAAGGAGACAAGAAAGAATGATGCAAAATCCCTCAGTTTGATTGAGGCAGCCTTGACAAAGGCTATTTTCCCTCGAATAGCAGCAACTAGTTATGCAAAAGAGGCATGGGAAATACTTCAAACCACTTGCAAAGGGACTGAGAAAGTTAGGTCTGTGAAACTCCAACTGCAAAGGAGAGAATTTTAGACCATGCAGATGAAGGACAACGAGTCCATTTTAGATTTTCATACAAGGGCTTCCACCTTGATTAACCAGTTGAGGATAAATGGAGAAAATATGGAAGAACATAAGATTGTGGAGAAGATTCTCAGAAGCCTACCTACAAAATTTGACCCGGTGGTTATTGCCATAGAAGAGGCAAAGGACCTCTCAACATTGTCAGTTAATGAGTTAATGGGTTAACTTCAAACCCATGAGCAACGCCTAAATAGGTCTACAAATTCTTCCCAAGAACAATCCTTCAAAGCACAAAAATGTAAGAGGCAAAGGAAGAGGAAGAAGTCAAAGAGGTAGAGGTAGAAGCAACTCCGGAAGAGAAGGCTCAAACAGCAAAGAGGAAGCCAACACTTCCCAATCGGACTTCCAAAACACAAGGAATAGCATCTCAAATAAGAGGAAAGATAAGAGCAATGTGCAGTGTTACTACTGTCACAAGTATGGTCACTATGCAAGCGAATGCAGGAAGAAACAACATGACCAAGGGAGTCAAAATGCAAATATGGCAAATGAGAATAAGGCTGAAAATGAAAAACAGTCACAAGCTTTCATTGCATGCAATCTAGCAGAACAAGGCAACGCTGAAGTTTGGTACTTGGACAGCGACTGTAGCAACCACATGAGTGGTAACAAAAAATTATTTGCCTTCATTGATAGCAACATCAAGTCTGAAATCAAAATGGGCAACAATGAGAAGGTTCCAGTCATGGGCAAGGGCATAGTGTACCTACAAACCAAGCATGGTGAAGAAATACAAATTCATGATGTCTTTTATGCCCCAAGAATGAAACATAATTTTTTAAGCATTTGACAGATGGTCCAAAATGACTATAGATTGTTGATGGAGAAAGGAGAATGCATCATCTACGACAAGGATGGAAGCAAGAGAGTTATGGTAGTGGTTCAAATGACAAAGAACCGAATGTTTCCCCTCAAAATGCAAATCTCAGCACAATCAAAAGGCTCACAACAGTCAGCCTTCAAATCGGTCATCCAAGACCCATCAAAGCTTTGGCATTTGAGGTGTGGGCGTTTAAGTTATTCTAGTTTAAGTCTTTTAGCTAAAAAAGGCATGGTTAGGGGCCTACCAACAATTGTAGAGCCTGATAGAAAGTGTGAAGCATGCATCCTAGATAAACAACATAGGAAGCCCTTTCAATCAGGGCATTCTAGGAGAGCAAGAGCACCATTAGAGTTGGTGCATTCAGATTTATGTGGTCCCATGAGACCCCAACACTAGGAGGAAATATTTATTTCATGACACTCATAGATGACTATAGTAGAAAAAATTGGTTGTATCTTTTGAAGAAAAAATCGAAGGCATTTGATAAGTTCAAAGAGTTTAAGGCCTTGGCTGAAAAGTAAAGCGACCATTATATCAAATTCCTTAGAACGAACAGAGGGGGAGAGTATATCTCTCAAGAGTTTATGAATTTTTGCAAGTCTCAATGTATTTAGAGACAACTCATAGCTAGGTATACTCCACAACAAAATGGAGGTGCTAAAAGAAAAAATAGAACAATCACGGAGATGGCTTCAAGCATGTTGAAGGAAAAAGGTTTGTTAAATGAATATTGGGGTGATGTTGTAGCAACAACAATTTACATCTTAAATAGGTGCCCCACAAAGGTTGTTCGTGATAGGATTCCACAAGAAGCGTGGACAAAATGCAAATGGAGTGTTGAGCATTTGAGAATATTTGGATGTGTATCATATGCTCTCGTGCCAAAAGATAAAAGACAGAAATTTGATGACAAAGGTGAAAAATGCATTTTCATAGGCTATAGTGAAGAATCCAAAGCCTATAGATTGTACAATCCCATCACCAAGAAAGTGGTTATCAGTAGGGACGTTGAGTTCATTGAAAATGAATCATGGGATGGAACAGTTGATAGCAACATAGGTATTTATGTTTCAATACCTTTTGAGGATGAAGAAGCTGCAAAAGGAAGATGCTCCAAAACCTTATAGCAAGGTAACGGTTCAGAAAACAGCAACAGCAGCTCCAAAACCTTTCAGCAAGGCGAATGCTCTGGAACTGTACAACAACATTCTTTTTCATCAGACTGGCAATCAAGCAGCTCCAAAAATTCATACCCTACACTTGCATCATTGATGCCACGAAAGACTAGAAGCGTGAGGGAAATTTATGAAAACACAAGGTATGAAAATT
>CM021110.1:153700152-153802736 GCA_007115665.2 Sequoiadendron giganteum
TTGGTGAATTTGAATTGAGTGCCAACTTTTGGAAAGGGCTGGGAAAGACAAAAGAATAGAATATAATGTTTTTCAATTAGGGACAAAAGACAGAGAGCAGCAGAAGAATAGAAGGAAGAATGTTCAGGTGAACCTGTAGCTGCAGAGGAGAGTGCTTCAGAATATTTATAGAGGCCCAGTGCTAAGGAATGTTCGCAGCAACACACAGTTTTCTCTAGTGCACTAAAACGTGCACATTTTTTGTATGAAAGAATGTACAAAGCTTTGCTTTGAGTTTTTGTATGTAAACATTTTTTATTGTAATCTTTTTGGTTAATTTAATGAAACATAAAATATTTTGCCTCCTTTTCTTGTTGTCTATTTTATTTGATTTGTGTTTTCTTTTATGCTCACTGTAGTTGGGTTTCCTTTCCCAACATTAAATTCACTCCAAACTTTTCCCCAATTAGCCGCACTGTAACTCTCTGACTTGGACTTATGAGAAAATTGTTTGTTTCATATTTCTCTACCTCTCAGCATTCGTTGGGTTTGAAATCAAACCCTTTCCATGTTCCTTTATTAAAGAATTATTACCTCTGATATATTTGGTTCAGTGTCGCCCCTAATGACTTTGCATTTAATCCATGATTACCAGTGTAGTTCTCTCTGCCTTTTTAGACTCTTTCATTGCTTCAAACCGACGGTTAGATTTAATCATATATTTGCTTGGGTGATGTCGTTGGTTTATGTGTTGCGTCGACATGTGGTTGTACTCCTATCATTTCCCCTCATTCTCTGTTCTTAACTCCCAACCCATGAGTATATTAAATCCTCTTCACCCACCTATTGTTCTTGGTCGATTCTTACCCTATCGTTGGTGCTCAAAGAATGTATGGAATGTATACTAATCTGGAGAAGTGCGTTAGTCCTATTGGAGTCAACAAGCAGTTATTTGATAGTTCCATGATTCTCAACAACATTGATATTGTTTCTTGTGTGATTGGTATCCTTAACAATTATTCATAGTTTTATGTGTTCCATTAGCCGCTATTTGTCTAGGGCCCACGAAAGGTGCAAATAAGACAACTTATAATGGTGAAGCACTAGCCTAGTCACAATCCGCTACTGCCAAAATCCATAGAAACTCTAGACCTAGCTTAGAATAGATCGCTCCTCCATATTTAGCTTTAAGACAATATAAAATTAATTGAGTTTGATGCTTGTATGTTTTATATAGCCTGTCACAAAGTGTTAGTCGTAAGCCTTTATGCAGTCGCTTGAACATAGTTCATATAACTTTGAGTGTTTGCATTTGCACCGTACCCTGTTAAGCGATAAAAACAATGTTTCAACGCGAGTTCTATGCCATCGTCTTAATCACATCCCTCTCCATTATATGTATATATATATATATACATGTGTGGGTTAGAAATTGGCATTCGATGTAAATCTTTGTTACACCTTGCAAACGGTATTGAGTATTCATAGTAGTTCGATGGTAAATGTATATAAGATGACATTTGTTATATTATAGATCTATATGCTTAAGTCTGAAATCAACATTCTTTAAGAATAGGTGTTGCTTGAATGAATTATGTAACAATATTTAGTTATGGTAAATATGTGATTATATATATATGTATACATGTATATATATATAAAGAGATTATTTCATATGGGTAAAATTTGTATTTAAGTCGTGGGGTTATTTGTATATTTTCATATTAGAAAAGAATATTTATAGGAATAGATTATGGTAATTTTAATATAGGAAGCTAAATAGGAATAGATTTATTTAGTTAGAAATATGTATTATAAGATGTTGTAATATTATAACTATAGATGAACGGGATTACTATCTTAATTAAATAGATATCTTTTCAATTGTAATATAACGTCATAACCTTGATGTAGTCACTAGATTAATAAACCTTAAACTCTCTCTATAATTTGATAAGTCATTTGAAATTAAATCAAGAAGAATGTTTTTATATATTTGATCTATGGTTATGGTAGAAAAAGGATTATGTTCCTTTAATTAACTATTTTGTTAGACAAGTAAATTGGGTAATCATATAGACTGGATAGAATTACTTATGTATAGATGATCAATTAGATAAAATTGAATTAGATTATCTTGTTTGAAGACTATCTTCTCAATTATTTAGGAGTAATGTGAGATGTGGAAATAATGTCTCCTTCGTATTAATTGATTGAGTGTTTTCATCGTGTAATGTGCTTGATTAGTGAAATTTTGGGTGAATATTGGTTATTGTTCAAAATAGAAGTAATGTTTTAATTAAGGAGTATTTATGTTGTAATATTTGATGGATTGCATGTGTTGGATATGTGTTGGTTATTGAGAGTTTATGTTATTGTTTTAGTTATCATAAATGGAGATGATGTGATGAATGTTCTATGTGGGAGTTATTTGAGCTAAGTGGTTAAGGAAGTCTTCCAGAGGCTAGGGGGAATTTTCTATTTGATGGAATTCTATGATTATCCATTTTGAGATGGTTGTTTTGTACTGAATGAGTCACAAGGTTCATTAGACTTGTATGGTATTTTCTCCACCTTGGTTGGGACTTGTGTGCGGGATGAGTTATGCCTCACCTTGTTGTGTATATTTATGTGGATTTGTGATTGTGCAGGTTGCCCTTGCCCTTTTGATTTCATTGGGATCTCCTAGTTGTCAGTAGGGGAGTAGCTCTCGATGGGGGTCTGATGCATAAGTGGTGCCTGGGTAACCCATTTGAGAGTTTTGTAATTAAGTGATAACCTAAAATTAACTAAGGGGTTGGGTAGTAATAACACTAATCAAGATAAGTTAATGCCTCGCTCATGGCTCAAGTGCTCGTATAGGCTTGAGATGAGTCGAGGAGGTCTAGAATGACAAGATCAATTGCCCAGTCCAACTGGAAGGTATGTTGATCCTGCATAGTTTGTGTGGGGGTCTGACGACCGGTAGAGGCAGCCAGGGTAACCTAGGATGGGGGTTTGGTAGCCTAGGCTAGGTTAACCCATAGAAAATTATGCGATGACACTCCCTCCTACGAAAACATAGTATATTCTTGATCTTTGTCTCTCTTTGTTGTGGGGTGCCTATGGAAGTGATGTTTCTATCATTTGATGTTGGTATTTACTTGTTTATTGATGCCTTATTACCCTTGTGTTGTCTTTCATCTTTTGCATGATTGTGATGGTGGGACCTTTGCTATCTCCTAGCATGAGGGGTGGACCTTTGGGTTCCACATGGTTGGGTGGTTAGTGCATTGTAATCCATTGGGTTCCCTCTCCTTATTCGAGATTGTGGTGACTTCTCCTAGATTGAAGAATTCTACTTTCATATCAATCCATGTGGACTATCTTCCATGTATTGTATCATATTCAAATGTATCATGTATCATTCTTGATGTAGACTCCTCACATGTATAAGAGGAGATATTGATGTTCAGATATACATATGTAATGATGTAAATTGATGTTGACACTACTATGCAATGGACTATGTAACATATGATATTGTGAATATAATTAATTGAAATGATTGAAATGATTTCTATTCAATTGATGTTATGGTTGTATCGTATTGAATGATTGATTAGATGTGTTTCCTAATGATGTTAGAGTTATTAAAGTAATGATTTATTGACCTTGCTAATTTAGATAATGGGAAATTAAGTAGTGTTGTCACGAGCCTTAGAGGACTTAGTTAGATTTGTGTTAATATTTCATTTGCATTATTGTGTTTATCGCACTTCAAAAAAAAATTTGTTTCATTTTAGATATTAGTGTGTTGTCCTCTAGGGCTTCGTGGTGGGGAAGTTACACATGTTATCAGAGCCCACGTTCATACACTAGGGCACTCTAGATTCATCATGAGCCCATTAAGTTTTTCTTGTTGCATGTTCTCTCTCTTGTCATCTTCGCTTGTAACCCAAGATTTGATCTTCAGTAGTGGTTGTCCAATGGTGCAAAAACCAGTGGAAAGAAAAGGACCCTCGGTGTAGTGCGCAATGCACTGATATTATTTTTATTGGAGATGAATTATGGACCTTGCGTGGCCTTGTTATGTGAATTTGTGTGTGTAATTGGTGAATAAAAGTAGCATTATGAATGTGATGCCTAGATTTCAAACTTTTGTTTTCTTCCCTTCTGTTGTTCTTGCCTAAGATTTGAGACTTATCCATCGGTGGTGTTGTGTAGGATGTTTCGTAGAGGTTTTGATCTAGATAGGTGTCATGGTAGAGGTTAAGAAGGTGGTCATGGGGATAGTCGTCAGAACACTCCTTCTCTAAGATCCGACAAGGTTGATCATGAGGAACACTTGGGCCCTCAGTTACACTCCTTTCTTGAGGAAATTCTTTACCGGCTAGGCCCCAGTTAGGAGGATAATCAAGAGGTGGTTAGAGAAAGAGGAAGGTCTCTTAGAAGAAGAAATGTTTCAGCTGTAGCGCAACTTATGATGGACCTCTTGAGGGAACATTCTCCTTCCTTCAATAGTCCTAGTGGTGGTTTGGAGGATGAGGCCTGGATGATTGGTGTTTGGATTGGTGGAGCACCCCCTTTAGGCTTCGAATCCCATGGTGGTCATTTTTTGTCTAGGATAATCTAGAGTTGGTTACAAGCTTGAATTTATTGTCTTGACCAGTTAGCTCGGAGCACTCGAACTGTAGCTAGTAGAGGTATATTTTGGTAGAATAGTGCACCCCCTTGAGGTAGGGGAAATGACAGAGATGCAGGTTGTTTCTCTTGTGGCCGGCAAGGCCACATAGCTAGACAATGTCCTCAGAGGAGTGCACCTGAATCCAGTTAGAGGTCGGCAGCCATAGAGCCAATAGGGAATGATGCATATAGGTTTCATAGAGGGACTACAATGGGTAATAACCACCAGGAAAAGTGGGTGCAAATGTAGAGACTATAGGTAGTGGATGGACAACTGATTCAAGAGCCTGTGGGAATTCTGTAGTTCAAGAGATAGTGTAATGCTCCTCATTTTGTTTTTCGCTTCTGACAGTTACTGGGATTATATTTGGACATCATGATATTTTGTTTGATGATATTTGGATATTAGGATACTTTGATACTCTGTTATGATGACATTTTATACTTGATGTTATGATGATACTCGATGACATTCTCATATCTGATGTTTTATGCTTTTATCATGTACAGTAGATCAATTTAATTGTTATGTGAGTTATCATGGATATGAATATTATGTGATTGTTAGATGTATGTTTTATCATGATTTGGTATTGGTTTATTGTGTCGATGTATTAATGAAGGGGAACAGGGTCGCATCAATCGCTTGTGAGTGTCCTGCAACACTGTGATTTTCCCTTCATGATGCGATTGACTGTTTGCCTACTTACGCGTTCGACCGTGTGATTTTTGTAGGTTGCAGGTACTAGACATCAACTCCACCTAAAATTGTTAGGTTTGAGCATGCCTTAATCCCAATGGAGTTGTTGATTCAGAGATAACATCAGGTTCCCCTGTGTTGAGCCATCATCCTTGTCAAGGGTTAGTTTCTATTTGTCATACCCTGACAGTTCTGATGTCAGTCTATTTCGTTTAAGTTTTGATTGTTCCTAGTCTGGTATTCGTTTGATATTTTTGATGTGCTTGTATTTTCGTATGTTTAATTCTTACCTTGCGACATCCAAGAGTAAGTCAAAACTTAGGGGGGAAGATGTGATGCCCCTCTGCGTTTCGTGTGTCCTTGATGTGTTCGTGAGTGTGCCTTGTTTAATTATTTCATTGAAAAGAAGTTTTTATTTAGTTAAGGAAAAAATTAAATAAAAAGTATTCAAATTGAGGCCTTGGAATAATTAAGTAAATCATTAATAAAGTATTTATTCGATTTAAATAAATTTAGTGTTTATGATTTGAAATGAAATAATTTAAATAAATATATTAAATGTATTAAATAGTTAATTTTTATTTGTGACTAGTAGCAAATTGTGATTTTAAAACCATAAAATAATAAAATGGTAAGTGTGAATTGCGAAAATAAAAATAAAAGAAAATAAATGAATTAAATTATAAAAGTAGTGGAAGTTAACTGCTAGAGGGGCACTTGGATTATTCTCATAAACCAATTTTTGCAATTCGGTTGTGCAGGAGTTTTTTGTTCTTGAAGTTGTTTCTTTGGTTCTTGAAAATTTCTTGGGGGTTTTGGAAGTTGGAAAAATTGGGAGCTTTTGCAGTGTTGTGATTCTTGAAGGTGGGAAGCTAGAAATTGTAATAGCAAGTTGGGATAGAGCTCTACATCACATCTCCAGCCCAACTAATCGACTTATTAAGGTTCCTTTGTTCACTTTTGCATAAATAATCTTATTTAAGGGATTCCCAAATGAAATTCTTGGAATAGCTTTGCAAATATTGTGTATATATTTTATAAATTATTGTAGTCTTGCTTCTTGAATTTTATTTTGCTCTGTTACGAATTCTTGAAAATAATTAGTTGACATTTGTTTTTGAAATGTTAAGCAGCATTTTCAGGGCGTTGTACCCTTCTCATCGAGCCACTAGGGCCAAAAAGGAGCAAGACTAAAAAAAAAACATTAAGTAAACAGAAAATAGAGACAACCAACAGGCAGCACAGAGACCACAGAGAGGCAACCGAAAGGCAGGACACCGGCACAGGCAACAACTAATTGGCGTTGTCCCAGTTTTTTAGCAGGAGGTCCACTGCCTCATCACCAACCCAGTCTTTGTTCTCCTGACTGTTATTTCCCTCCAGCTCCTCCTTAATAGCATTAGACAGGATGCTAGTGACAAAATGACCCAACTTCATGGTGAAGCAGTTCAACCCACAAAACCTTTTGTCGAGCGTGTCCATTCTCTTCTCCAAATCACAGGGCTCCTCCACAATGTCCATGGTCCTCGAGACCTCTCCAGACTCTTCGACCAGTGGATGCGGAGAGTGAGAGGTGGAGCCATTTTTAGGATCCTTGCTGTCCTCAGGAGTAAACTGAGGCCCCTCCACAATCTCGTCCTAATCATCTTCAGTTTCCTCTTCCTTGTACCCTTTGTTGTCAGATCGCTCCTCTTCCAAATCCTCAATAATCAGCCTCTTTTTGTTGTTCTTTGCAAGCTTCCCAAATCTCCTTCTGGAATTTTCCCCATCAGTCATCTCAGTAGTCCCCACAATAGTGTCTCCTCTAGAGTCTTTCCTTATTATGTTCTTTCCCTTTCCTTCCCTAACAATCGGATCCGACGTACCTTTCTCCTTCCCTTTTTTAGTAGTAGTGGCCTTGTAGGCCGAATTCGTCGGAGTGGATTTCAATTCTTAGAGACCCTCCACCGCGTTGGCATGAGCCTTACCCAAACCACCCTTAAGTTTCTTAGTGGTTATCTTGGATTTGGAATTAGTTGACATTTGTTATCAATCAATTTTTATAGAATTTCCATATTTGGGGAAATTGCAATTTATTGTTTAAAATCTCTTGCCTCTGGCATTCAATGCTAAATTTATGTATTAGATTCACTCCAAACTTTTCCCCAATCAGTCGCACTATAACTCTCTGACTTGGGCTTATGAAAAAATTGTTTGTTTCATATTTCTCTACCTCTCAGCATTCGTTGGGTTTGAAATCAAACCCTTTCCGTATTCCTTTATTAAAGAATTACTATCTCTGATATATTTGGGTCAGTGCCACCCCTAATAACTTTGCATTTAATCCATGATTACCAGTGTAGTTCTCTCTGCCTTTTTAGACTCTTTCATTGCTTCAGACCGACGGTTGGATTTAATCTTATATTTGCTTGGGTGATGTCATTGTTTTATGTGTTGTGTCATCCTGTGGCCATCCCCCTGTCGTTTCCCCTCATTCTCTATGCTTAACTCCCAACCCATGAGTATATTGAAACCTCTTCACCTACCTATTGTTCTTGGTCGATGATTACCCTATCGTTGGTGTTCAAAGAACGTATGGAATGCATACTAATCTGTAGAAGTGTGTCGGTCTTTTTGGAGTCGACAATCAGTTATTTGGCAGTTTTGTGATTCTCAACAACACTGATATTCTTGTGTGACTGACATCCTCAACAATTATTTGTAGTTTTATGTGTTCCATTAGCTTCTAGTTGTCTAGGGTCCGCGAAAGGTGTAAATAAGACAACTTATAATGGTGAAGCACTAGCTTAGTCACAATCCGCTACTGCCAAAATCCATAAAAACTCCAGACCTAACTTAGAACAAATCGCTCCTCCATATTTAGCTTTAAGACAATATAAAAGTAATTGAGTTCGATGCTTGTATGTTTTATATAGCTTGTCACCAAGTGTTAGCCGTAAGCCTTTATGCAGTCGCTTGAATGTAGTTCATATAACTTTCGGTGTTTGCATTTGCGTCGTACCCTATTAAGCGATGGAAGCAATGTTTCAACGCGAGTTCTATGCCATCATTTTAATTGCATCCCTCTCTATTTTTTGTATATATATAAATATATGTGTGTATGTGTGGGTTATAAATTGGAATTCGATGTAAATCTTTGCTATACCTTGCAAACGGTATTGATTATTAATAGCAGTTCGATGGTATATGTATATAAGACGACATTTGCTTTATTATAGATTTGAATGCTTCAGTCTGTAATCTGCATTCTTTAAGAATAGGTGTTGCCTGTATGAATTATGTCATAATATTCGGTTATGGTAAATATGTGATTATATATATATATATGTATAGTATATATATTTATATATATAAAAAGAGATACTTTCATATGGGTAAAATCTACATTTAAGTAGTGGGGTTATTTGTATATTTTCATATTAGAAAAGAATATTTATAGGAATAGATTATGATAATTTTAATAGAGGAACCTAAATAGGAATAGATTTGTTTAGTTGGAAATATGTATTATAAGATGTAATATTATAATTACAGATGAACGGGATTACTATCTTAATTAAATAGATATCTTTTCAATTCTAATATAACGTCATAACCTTGATGTAGTCACTAGATCAAGAAACCTTAAACTCTCTCTATAATTTGATAAGTCATTTGAAATTTAATCAAGAAGAATGTTTTTATATATTTGATCTATGGTTATGGTAGAAGAAGGATTATGTTCCTTTAATTAATTATTTTGTTAGACAAGTAAATTGAGTAATCATATAGACTGAATAGAATTACTTATGTATAGATGATCAATTAGATAAAATTGAATTAGATTATATTGTTTGTCGATTATCTTCTCAATTATTTAGGAGTAATGTGAGATGTGGAAATAATGTCTCCTTCGTATTATTTGATTGAGTGTTTTCATCGTGTAATGTGCTTGATTAGTGAAATTTTGGGTGAATATTGGTTATTGTTCAAAATAGAAGTAATGTTTTAATTAAGGAGTATTTATGTTGTAATATTTGATGGATTGCATGTGTTGGATATGTGTTGGTTATTGAGAGTTTATGTTATTGTTTTAGTTATCAGAAATGGAGATGATGTGATGAATGTTCTATGCGGGAGTTATTTGAGCTAAGTGGTTAAGTAAGTCTTCCAGAGGCTAGGGGGGATTTTCTATTTGATGGAATTCTATGATTATGAATTTTGAGATGGTTGTTTTGTACTGAATGGGTCACGAGGTTCATTAGCCTTGTACACTATTTTCTCCACCTTGGTTGGGACTTTTGTGCAGGATGAGTTATGCCTCGCCTTGTTTTGTATATTTATGTGGATTTATGATTGTGTAGGTTGACCTTTCCCTTTTGATTTCATTGGGATCTCCTAGTTGTCAGTAGGGGAGTGACTCTTGATGGTGGTTTGGTGCACAAGTGGCGCTTGGGTAACCCATGTGGGAGTTTTGTAATTAAGTGATAACCTAAAATTAACTAATGGGTTGGGTAGTAATAACACTAATCAAGATAAGTCAATGCCTCGCTCATGGATCAAGTGCTTGTATAGGCTTGAGATGAGTCAAGGAGGCCTGGAATGACAAGATCAACTGCCTGGTCCGATTGGAAGTTATGTTGATCCTACATAGTTTGTGTGGGGATCTGGCAGTTGGTAGAGGCAACTAGGGTAACCCAACATGGGGGTCCAGTAGCCTAGGAATGCTACGCCAGGGAAACCCATAGAAAATTATGTGATGACACTCCCTCCTATGACAACATAGTATATTCTTCATCCTTGTCTCTCTTTGTTGTGGGGTGCCTCTGTAAGTGATGTTTCTATCGTTTGATGTTGGTATTTACTTGTTCATTGATGCCTTATTACCCTTGTGTTGTATTTCGTCTTTTGCATGATTGTGATGGTGGAACCCTTTGCTATCTCCTAGCATGGGGGGTGGACCTTTGGGTTCCACATGGTTGGGTGGTTAGTGCATTTTACTCCATTGGGTTCCCTCTCCTTGTTTGAGATTGTGGTGAATTCTCCTTGATTGAAGGCTTCTGCTTTAGTACCAATCCATGTGGATTATCTTCCATGTATTGTATCATTTTCGGATGTATCATTTATCATACTTGATGTACACTCCTCACATGTATAAGAGGATATATTGATGTTCAGATATACATATGTAATGATGTAAATTGATGTTGACACTACTATGTAATGGACTATGTAACAAATGATATTGTGAATATAATTAATTGAAATGATTCAGATGATTTCTATTGAATTAATGTTATGGTTGTATCGTATTGAATGCTTGATTAGATTTATTTCCAAATTATGTTAGAGTTATTAAATTAATGATTTATTTACCTTGCTAATTTAGATAATGGGAAATTAAGTAGCGTTGTCGTGGGACTTAGATGACTTGGTTAGATTTGTGTGAATATTTTATTTGCATTAGTGTGTTTATCTCACTTCAAAAAAAAAAAAAAATCGTTTTAGATATTAGTGTGTTGTCCTCTAGGGCTTCCTGGCGGAGGCATTACACATGGTATCAGAGCCCAAGTTCATACACTGGGGCACTCTGGATTCATCATGAGACCATTATGTTGTCCTTGTTGCATGTGCTCTCTCCTGTCGTCTTCGCTTGTAACCCGAGATTTGATCTTCAGTAGTGTTGGTTGAATGGTGCAAAATCTGGTGGAAGGAATAGGGCCCTCGGTGTAGTGCGCAATGCACCAATATTCTTTCTATTGTAGATGCATTATGGACCTTGAATGGCCTTGTGATGTGAATTTGTGTGTGTAAATGGTGAATGCAAGTAGAATTATGAATGTGATGCCTAGATTTTGAACTTTTGTTTTCTTCCCTTTTGTTGTTCCCACCTAAGATCTGAGACTTATCCATCGGTGGTGTTGTGTAGGATGTTGCCTAGAGGTTGTGATCTTGATAGGGGTCATGGTAGAGGTCAAGAAGGTGGTTGTGGGGTTAGTCGTCAGAACACTCCTTCTCTGAGATCCCATGAGTTTGATCATGAGGAACACCTGGGCCCTCAGTTATGTTACTTGCTTGAGGAAATTATTTCCTAGCTAGGCCCTAGTCAAGAGGATAATCAAGAGGTGGTTAGACAAAGAGGAAGGTCTCTTAGAAGGATAAATGTTTCAGCTGTAGCGGTAATTATGATGGACCTATTGAGGGAAAATTCTCCTTCCTTCAACAGTCCTAGTGGTGGTTCGGAGGATGAGGCTTGGATGATTAGTGTTCGGATTGGTGGAGAACCCCCATCAAGCTTTGAATCCCGGGGTGGTTGTTTTTTGTCTAGGAGAATCTGGAGATGGTTATGAGCCTGAATTTATTGTCTTGACTAGTTAGCTCAAAGCACTTAGACTACAACTAGTAGAGGTAGATTCCGATAGAATAGTGCACCCCCTCGGGGCAGAGGAAACGATAGAGATGTAGGATGTTTCTCTTGTGGCCAACATGGCCACATAGCTAGACAATATCCTCAAAGGAGCACACCTGAATCCAGTCAGAGGCCATCAATCATAGAGCCAATAGGGAATGATGCAGACAGGTTTCACAAAGGGACTACAACGAGTAATAACCACCAGGAAAAGCGTCAGGGTGCAAATGTGGAGACTACAGGTAGTGGATGGATAGCTAATTCAAGAGCCTGTGGGAATTCTACAAATGAGGAGATAGTTTAGTGCTCCTTAGTTTGTTTTCCGCTTCTGATAGTTACTGGGATTATATTTGGACATCATGATATTTTTTTTGATGATATTTAGATATTAGGATACTTTGATACTTTGTTATGATGATATTTTATACTTGATGTTATGTTGATACTCGATGACATTCTCATATCTAATGTTTTATGCTTTTATCATGTACAATAGATCAGTTTAATTGATATATGAGTGATCATGGATATGAATATTATGTGATTGTTATATGTATGTTTAATCATGATTTGGTATCGATTTATTGTGTGTCGATGTATTGGTGAAGGGGAATAGGGTTGCATCACTCGCTTGCGAGTGCCTTGGGATGCTGTGATTTTCCCTTCACGATGTGATTGATTGTTTTCCTATGTACACGTTCGACCATGTGATTTGTTGTAGGTTGCAGGTACCAGAAATTGACTCCACCTAAATTTCCAGGTTTGAGCGTGCCTTAATCCCAATGGAGTTGTTGATTCAAATATAGCATCAGGTTCCCTTGTGTTGAGCCATCATCCTTGTCGACGATGAGTTATTGTTTGTGATACCCTATCAGTTATGAAGTCAGTCTTTGTCGTTTAAGTTCTGATTGTTCTTAGTCTGGTATTCATTTTATATTTTTGATGTGCTTGTATTTTTTATGATCCACCCAAATGTGTGACCGTTGAATTTCCAATTACCAACCAAGAAAGGGCTACTATGCTAAAGAATATCTCTCATTTATCATTACTAGTCTTCTATGGTTTGATAATTGAAGATCAGAACACATTCTTGTTTGAATTTTATGTCCTATGCAAGATCTATGACTACACAACTGATGCTCATAAGCTAAAGCTATTTCCTACCACTCTAAAAGATGCTACCCTTAGATAGTTTATGGGTCTAGGCAAAGATGTTGTTCTGGATTGGGACACCATGAAAATAAAATTCTTGGAGAAATACCAAGATTATTGCAAAGGAGTTGATAGGAGAAGAGATGATATTTTTAGAATGACTCAAAAAGAGGATGAACCATTGGAAGATTATGTAGAAAGGTTTCAATTTTTTTTGAAGAAAAACCAACAGAATAGGATCTTAGAAGAATCCTTAAGGATTGTGTTCTTGAGAGGAGTCAATGATGATTGCATGGATGCCCTCAATATTATTGGGCAAGGGGATGTGTCTCAATTACCCTTTGAAGATATTTTCAAGGTTTGTAGAAACTATTCTAGGACCTTTACCAAAAGATCAAGAGGAGAAAGAACATCCACCACTGACAAGATATCTAATGGGGTTTCAAGAGTGGAGTTAAGTAACCTAATGTCCAACATGGAGGATGATATCACAAGTCATATATCTTCTCAGTTGGACACTCTAAATATAAATAATAAATAGAAAGAGGTTGAAGCAATGCTCACTGAATACCGCCCCAATTGTAGATAAAGGAATGCAAATTGTAAATGCAAGAGGGTTTATAGTATTATAGAAGTCAAATTAGAGATACCTAATTTTTAACCACTAGAAGGAGAGGATGGACAACTATTTTACATTTCTCAAAGAAGGCCATGGCAACCAAGACAATGTATGCCACAAGGCCCTCTAAATTTCAATGCATCTTTTCTAGTTGGTAACCATAATTTCTCTACTTTGAATTCTCAGCCCTGGCCAAATAACCAAAGCCAATGGATAAACCCACATCAATGGAAAAATCCTCAGCAAAACTGGAACCAATAGCAACCAAATTCATGGTCACAACAAAATTTTCAAGGTGCCAATTATAACCCTCAATGGCCATTGCAGCGAAATCAGTGGCAACTATAATGGAAAAAAGGCCAACAATGGAAACATCAAAATATGAATTACCAACATCCTTTTCTACCTTCTCAGCAAAAACAATAGGCCATTATGCCTAATCAACCAAACACAACATCTCAGCCACCAACAACACCACAATTACTTGCCTAACCTGTACCTAACCCTAACAACAAGCCTGTCTAATAGGCTTATACTAACGAGGCTATATAATACCCCACTTATGGGTTAGAGGTGAGTGATGCCCACCTCAGGTCAGGGAAAACACTAGTTGGACCCTCATCACCTCAAATCACTGAGATAGAGGATGAGGAACCTATAATTGAAGCTTTAGACAATTCACCTCTAGAGTATGAGTCAAATCAGGTAAACCAGACCACCTCAAGTCCAAAGCCTCCTTTCCTTGAGTGTTTAGCCATTCAAAAACATCATACTCAAGTTGAGATAGACCTACAGGGTCAACTTAAGGATGCCAGTGTCAAGATCCCCCTCATCCAAGCTATCAAGGATATCCCAATCTATATCAAGATAGTAAGGGACCCATGTCTTAAAAAACCAGGGAGAAAGAGGAAGGACCCTTAGAAAGTTCATGTCCTTGGGAACCTTGATGATATTATGCTAGGGAATATAACTGTCCCTAAATACATAGACCCTAGAAGTCCATTAGTGGATGTTAAGATTAATGAGACCCTTATCAAGAACACCTTGATTGAATTAGGGACAACAATTAATGTCATGATTGAAGAGACAATAGAACTACTTCAGTTAGCTAACCTTAGATCTACACCAACTATTTTACAATTGGAAGATAGTTCAACAGTAAATCCTGAGGGGATCATTGAGGATTTAGTCATTGCATTAGATTCATGGGAGTATCCTGCATATTTTATAGTCTTGCAACCAAAGGTCAACCTTGTAGGATATCCACTCATTTTAGGCAAACCATGGTTAGCTACAATTGATGCATTCATAGATTGTAGGTTTGGGAACATGATAATATCAAATGGGTCTGTAACCAAGAAATTGGTTCTCTATCCACCAGCCCAACCCCATGAAAACTTGGAGCAGATTATATACCCTACCTTAGATGAAGAAGATCATCATTCCCTACAAACTCTCGTGACAATAGAATGCAACCCCCTATTAGGAACCTAGGATGAGGATGACTTAATTGACCATATTATACAGAACAATTGTGGTAGGGATCCACAACAATAAGAATGTCTTTCATGTCTGCAGGATCCACTACAAGAACATTATACCTGCAAATTCATTAGAAGAGGTATCCCAACAGTTCCATTCCCTTTTGCCACAACAATTCATTCCCAACATTAGTGGCCTTGATCTCTCATTTGTGCAATCAAAATCCAAAACTTGGGAAATCATGCCAGGTAAAACCCTGAACATCAACAATGGATTAACTGAAGAACAACAAAATTCCTTGAACATCATGTTGTAGGCACACACAACAACCTTTGCATGGAACTACTATGATATGAAAGGAATTGATCCAAAACTATACATGTATAGGATCTATATAAATGATGGTTTCAAGCCAATGAGACAACCGCAAAGGAGAATGAACCTTTCCTTAAGAGAAATAGTTAAGACTGAGTTGCAAAAACTACTTGATGCAGGCTTCATTT
Organism: Sequoiadendron giganteum; assembly: GCA_007115665.2. Classification (NCBI taxonomy): domain Eukaryota; kingdom Viridiplantae; phylum Streptophyta; class Pinopsida; order Cupressales; family Cupressaceae; genus Sequoiadendron; species Sequoiadendron giganteum. The sequence goes on from CM021110.1 coordinate 153,715,641, forward strand.
ATTCCATTTTGTGATAGCCAATGGGTGTCACCATTAGTCATTTTTCCTAAGAAAGGAGTAAAATGGAGGGTATGCGTGGACTATAGGGAGCTGAACACAACCACTAGAAAGGATCATTTCCCCTTACCTTTCATAGCTAATAAGGTTATAATAGATTCAATATATTCTTGTATTTTTTTTACTTATTCACAAATGATGCTAAGTCTAGTTTGGCATTTACCAAATGCTTTTGCTTGAAATAATTTAAATATGTTTTGCAACCAAAATATCTCTAGATATGTATGTTCCCTCTTAATTGACCCCATTTGATGCAAACAAACAAACAAACCCATGTCTATAAACTCATGCAAGACACAAGGTTGAACATAATAAAAATATTTATTTTAAAAATGAAAACCTCTTACATTCACATTACAAACTTATTCAATACATTATGGATTCAAATCTGCATAAACTACTCTTCTTGTAGCTTTCCTCTCATTGCCCCAAACTCTTCCTGAAGCTTCTTCTTCATGTTGCTCAAACCTTCATGCCAATCCTCCATTTATTTGCAATAAATTACTTTTGTTTTGGACTGTTCATATTCTTCATACAACTCTCTATCCTTCCATGTTGCCCTATGGCTATATTTTCTAGCCACCTCTTACTCTTTCTTGCTGCTCACTTCCTTCTAAATTCCCATAGGTTTTTCCAGCTTTACCCCAAAATCCTACGTAGCATCTCCTTTTTTCATGCAACAAATTTTGTTGTTTTTATCTGCTCACATTCTTCCCACTTATCATAGATTTTCCCCAACTCTTACCCATTCCCTCGTTCTTTTTTTGCTACAATTTATGACAATTCATGACCCAAAAATGGGCTACCACCACTCCCTTCTCCTCCACACCACCTCCCTCTTTATTTTCCTACTTAATTCATTTATTCCTTTTTTTGACTTTTCCAACCACTAATTTCATCCCCACGCCTCCCCATTTCTATAGTTTTAATTGTTATTAATAAATTTGAAATGAGAAGGAAAAATTCTCATTCCCATGTCCCACTATCTTTACCATTATGGGCATGGAATTTCTACAATAAAAAAGGCCTTTCCAAAATGTTATAATGTTGTCTTTAATAAGGCATTAAAATCAGTTATCTTGTTTTACAATTTGATTTTTTTTAAAAGTGAAAAATCTTAATGTTCAAAAATATTGTCTTGGACCTGCAAGGAGAGTTAGGATAAAATTAATTATGAAATTTCAAAATAGTGTTAAGAGTGGACCTAGGCGTTGATAGGTGAAAAATCAAAGTTCTTCGATTTTGAAGAATTTTTCCCCAAAGGTGTAGTATGACTTCCTTAGGTTCCTTGAAGCTTTTTTTTGGTTGATGTCAATTGCTAGTCTGTTTGGATGCTCCTGCATTAGATATGTCGGGTAAGAAAATGTTTGTGAGTAGAATTCACAAAATGGAATGGAGTAGTACAACTACTCTTTCATATTTTAGACAACCTACAATGAACTCCATCACTAATTTATACAAAAGGAATTTCTTCCTCCACCTTTTCCAATACTTATCTAGTATACTTGTCATCCTCCTCCACCATGTGTGCACTCAATTCATCCTTTTTATCATGGACTCCAATTACCATAGACCATCCTCCTTCGCTACATCTCTTCTTCTCCCCTTTCCTTCTTCGTGGGATCCAACACACCATAAACCAACCACCTCTACTAAGTTTCTCTTGTACTAAATTCTACAACATCCACATACAAATCTACAACACATGAATGGCAATCTATTATTGCAAATTCCTTCTTCATATTGACTAACTTTTGACTTCTCTCCACAACATCCAAATCAACCTTTTCATCACACAATGTAGAAAAACAAAAAAATACCTCTTCATCAATTTGATGCTTAATGTCCACCAACATGTCCTCATTATACTCTTCCTCTGCTATTGCAATTTCTACCTCATCATCATCTGCTCAATTTCTTTCATTGAGTTTGCACTTTCATTCTTTCCAAGGTTCTCATTCAATCTAAACATCTCATTTATCTTCATGATCTCCTCTGTAAGCAATGAATCCTCCTCATTAGGTTCTTTTTCAAACATAGGACCTCCACAAATCTCTGTATTCTCATTATTCTCCTCATCTCTGGTCATTTACTCTTTCACATCTTCTGAAAGACATGCATTTGTTGTAACTCTTTTCTTCTCCTCATTCTTGAAAATCTCTCCGAACTGCAAGGTTTCCAACCTATCTAGTCTCACATTTATATCAGTCATTATCCACAAAATATTTCTCTTTTGATACTTCCTCCATCCATCCTAGATCATGAGTTTCTTTCTCGTGAATATCTTCATCTCATTTGGTGCAATCTTTCACCATCATTTCACACTCTAGAATCCATAAAAGACTTTTCTTTGCAAATTTCTAGCTCTCAATTGCTTAGGGTTTTTCTCTACCTACAACAATTCTCTCGAGCTCTTCTCTACCACCTTCTCTACTCTACCTGTAGGTCCTAGCATAGGATGCCTCACATTTAGTGCTTTGTCCATGCGCTTAGAACATGTGGCTCTGATACCATTTAATGCAAACAAATAAACAAACCCATCTATAAACTCATGCAAGACACAAGGTTGGACATAAGAAAAATACTTATTTTAAAAATGAGAACCTCTTACATTCACATTACAAACTTATTCAATACATTATAGATTCAAATCTGTATAAACTACTCTTCTTGTAGCTTTCCTCTCGCCGCCCCAAACTCTTCCTGAAGCTTCTTCTTCATGTTGCTCAAACCTTCATGCAATCCTTCATTTACTTGCAATAAATTATTTTTGTTTTGGATTACTCATATTCTTCATACAACTCTCTATCCTTCCATTTTGTCTTGCGACTATATTTTCCAGCCACCTCTTACTCTCTCTTGTTGCTCACTTCCTTGTAAATTCCCATAGGCTTTTCCAACTTTACCCCAAAATCCCACATAACATCTCCTTTTTTTTCATGGAACATTTTTTTTTGTTTTTATCTGCTCACATTCTTCCCACTTATCACAGAATTTCCCCAACTCTTACACACTCCCCCACACCTTTCTTGTTTTGCTACATTTTATGACAATTCATGACCCAAAAATGGGCTTGCCACTCCCTTCTCCTCCATGCCACCTCCCTCTTTCTTTTCCTACTCAATTCATTTCTTCCTTTTTTCGACTTTTTCAACCAATAATTTTACCCCCATGCCTCCTCATTTCTAAAATTTTAATTGTTATTAATAACTCTAACTCTAAAGTGAGGAGGCAAAATCCTCATTCCCACATCCCACTATCTTTACCATTATGGGCATGGAATTTCTGCCATAAAAAAAAGCCCTTTCCAAAATGTTATAATGTTGCCTTTAATAAGGCATTAAAATCAGTTATCATGTATTACAATTTGATTTTTTTTTTACTAAAAATCTTAATGTTCAAAAATAATGTCTTGGAACTACAATGAGAGTAAGGAGAAAATTAATTATGAAATTGTAAAACAGTGTCAAGAGTGGACTCGGGCATTGACAGGTGCAAAATCAAAGTTCTTCAATTTTGATGAAATTTTCCCTAAAGGTGTATTATGACTTCCTCAAGTCCCTTGAAGCTTGTTTTTGGTTGATGCCAATTGCTAGTTTGTCCGGATGCTCCCGCATCATCATTGTCAAGAAATTTGTAATTAATGTATTAGTAGAAATGATTGTTTTGATTGTAGGTTATCTTTAAGCATATATGCAATATACTTATTTATGTTTATATTATTTTTACATAGATAGAAGTGTAAATGTATGAGTCTTATAGTAGAAATCATTATTTTGATTGTATATTACCTTTAAGTGTACATGCTTACATTTATTTATGTTTATATGTTATTTTTACATAGTTGGAAGTGTACATCTAGGAGTTTCATGGTGGAATCATTGTTTCGGTCTATATCTTATCTCTCTATTCATTTGTATGTCACTAAAAAATTTCAAAATGTTGTGTAGGTTGCATTTATGGTCATTGTGCTAGATTTAATTTTGAACCGATCCTATTTAGGTGTATGAAAAGTTATATATCTAAAGTTAATATAGTAGATTTCATATATTAGTCGAGTGTAATCGAGGGTGATTTTATAACCTTAACCCCATGTGATAGTTTATTTCATGGCTGAGATGTAGCCCACAATGCCAATTGTTAGGTTTAAACTTGATAATATGTAGCATGTAATAAATATTATTAATTATTGATTACAAAGAATACTAATAACTAATATATGAAACACCATATTTATTATATATATACACACACACTTAACAATTTATGTACTAGACTCAAAGACTTTCATAAAGTTGTTTGATATGTTAAAAAAGCTTCCATTTAACAATATACTTATGTACACATGCAACTCATTAGATCTTTTGAATTAGACATATCTACACTTTATAACTTTGTATTAATTGTTTATAGTACACCATTGACGATCTAGAGTTTTGCAATATGAAAAATGTGTTGTCATGTCTATCATAATTTTTATAACAACAAGACATATTGCTTAGTTTATTAATGATTGTTCTTGGCTATATGCTTCATGAATTTTATATAAAATGGATTTTAAAGCTATTAAGAATTGTGGAAAAAATTATTACATGAATGTATCAACAATTATACTAAAGAAATGATTATGAAAAATATTTACTTATCCATGGTGTGAATACTCTTGAAAAGATAGGATACTAGCAACTTTTTATGATTATAATAATTATTCTAGGATATTTGTAACTTATTTAAAACATATTTTGAGTGAATAATATTTTACCATCCTATCCATATGATTAGATTGATACCTAATTGCTCACTCGAGACTTACATTTATTTTGGATAAGTTTACATATCTGAAATATAATTTATATGTTTATTGATTTATACATTTATTCAAGCAATTGTAGGCCCTATATAGGTATTCAATTCCTTGGAATTATGCTATGAAATCTAAAATAGAAACACATTTCTTGTGATAATTCTAATGGTTTACAAGCCTATATCGGCATTCAATTCAATGGGGTTTTATGTAGAGAAGTTTTAATCAATGTATTTTTTGAAGCCATATTTATTTGAGAGATGCATGTAAAAATATAAAATTATATTATATTTCATACCTTGTCAGGCTTACAAATGATATAGAAAAGAACATAATACTTATTCCTACTTAGGGTAAGGGTATGTCACAGGTTAAGCATTGCTATTAGGAAGATGCTCGGACTTTGAAAACCAACTTAGGAGTAGGTTATGCTAGGGGTTAGGGATTGATATTATACTTCTAAATTTGTGTATTGAGACCAACTAGGGGCAATTTATGTTGAAGGATTGGATAAAAAATATTATGAAATTATGTAACTTTGTGTTTTCCATACTATTTGATGGTTAAAATTTTTAGAATTTGAACCAACTTAAGGGTAAGGGATACTGAGAGATTGGAAATGATAGTTAATTTTTTACTAAAGGTAAGCAAGACCGTCTTAGGGTAGGGTATATTGGGAGATCAAAACTCAACCATTTTATATGTGTTGATATATAACCATGATTATCTATCTAATCTAGAAAAATATTAGTAGGACTGACTTATGGTATGATATATTGGGAGTTTGGTAATTGAAGGATAATTTATATTTTGGCATATACTTTGCATTTTACCAATTAGTTTATTATCATAAAGAGTCAAGAAAGAGCTAGTAGTGTTTTGAACAAATGACTTGCACTTATGTGATTGATAATTGAATTCTTTAGCCAAAGTGATTTTATATTTGTATATATTATCAACTTACTATACCACAAGGTCCATGTTAGTTGAAAATAATATTATTTAGAGGGTATCTAGTGATTGTATGATTGAATGCATGTGATGGGTGTGCACATTTTAATATTTTCCCTTGATTCTTATATTTGGTTCTATTGTAGACATCCCTATTAACCATCCTCAATGAAGGGTCAAGCCACTTCCAGTGGGAATATGAGCGGGGGATTAGTTGGCTTGAGGTTGGAAGTAAAGTGCTCAAATGATGCTCTCCATCTTACAACTGGACAACCATGATTTCTTGCACTCAGATGTGATGCCTATGGCTGATAATTTATTACTGATGGTTAACCAATTTGTAATGAAAATTCAAAATAGGCATATTGATGCCATTTTCTGAAATGGTAAGATAGGTCCTAATTTGGATTGTATCTTATTTACAAGCTTGTATCATGGTGATTCATAAAATGATGTGATGTTGGTATCTTATAATGAAATGCCAATCTATGCTTATCATTTTTTGTGTTGGAAAAAAATGAAAAGAAAATCAAAGTTATGGATTTTTTAATGTTATTATATTTCATATTACTCTTTAAATTATTGTTTATTTTGGGTTGTTCATTACAAAAAAGAATTTAAATACCACAAACAAGGAAATATTGTTATGAGGAGTATTCTAGAAGCTCCATACTACCATGCCCAAAAGAAGAATTCAATCTTAAGAGGAAGAACATTCATTATTTAATTTAGATAAACTAATTTGATCTTAACCATATCTCTTCATTTTGAATTCTACTAGAAGAACAATTAAATATTGGTCTTTAGTTCTTCCATGTATGGTTATAAATTTACAACTTCTTTAATAAGGTGGTTGACCTTGCCTACATAATAAATTCTTGTGGTTTGTCATAATCAAAAAAATCTAATTGGCTAAGAGATGTTAGCAAGGAGATGGATCTTCTTGATAACCAACTTACATGTGTTATTGAATTAAAATTTTGATTGAAAATCTAGCTACATGTATTAATCTCATACTTTGAAAGATCTTGAAGTACTGGCTAGAGAATAAGAGTGATCAATTGACTATAGTTGATCTTTATTTCAAAATATATGCCTTAAGAGCTCACAGTGAATCCATTTTATGACATTGGGAATGTTATGGATGAGTTTCATGGATACAAAAGAAAGGAAATAAGCTTGTGTGGTAGATAGAGGTCTACACAAAGGCTTGCACAATGATGATAAAATATTCCTCAACATGCACAATACTACTCAGTATCACAAAGGTTGCATAGAGGCTTTCATAATAGAGTAGAAATTAAATTTGGTTTAGCCAACACTTGTTAAAAGCATGCAAAACAACATAGTCCAATTAGGTTTTGTACCACGAATTAGACAAAAAGAGCAAGAAATGTACAACTCCTCTCAAAACAAAACTCTTTCAAACACTCACACAAATATCAAAAACATACAAGTCCACCCAAGCTAATCTTGCAAGTGAGAAGTCAAAATCAAGTAACGAAGTAATAATATTTTTGGATGATGCAAGATTGCTTGATCCCTAGGACATTCTTCCATTACCAATAGATGAGACTTGACTATAATTAAGAGAACTTATGGATACCCCCAATCGATTGTAGGCCCTACTAGTATTTTTAAGGATCGAATAGTCCAAATATTTGCGTGCAAGCAAGTTTTTGAAGAGTATGAAGACAAAATTTAAGGCCTCTATTACAAGATGAAGACCATGTAGAGGTTCAAGGTTGCTAATTTCCAGATAAAGGTTGTGGATGCAATTTTAACTCCTAATGAAGTACATATTAGTTTCTAGTCTATTGTAGCCTCATAAACACAAACTTGATAGTAGAGTTTTGAGTTGGATTATAAAACACATTATTTAGTTGAACATTCATTATTGAAAATAGAGCTAATCACCTCTTTCCCTATATGCCAATTTCAATACATGTTTTAATGTTGTATCTACACTTAACTCTTTATCTAAATTAATTTGAATATTAATTACATGAATTACTCAATTAATCAAATATAATAGGAAAACCACATATTACATGAATTACCATAGGACAATTTTAATTAAATCACAATGATAACCAATTTTGACTTGGGCTAATAAGTTGACATTGGAAAATAAATAAATTTAAATATTAAATAAATTAAATTGCAATACTTAGTTGGATTTTGAAGGTGGGAAGTTGAAGTTGGAGAACTTTGGAATTGATTCACCACATAACTAGAATCTTAGTGCATGCATTGATGATTATATTAGGCTTTTATAAATCGATAGTGTTTTGTCTTCGTTCACTTATACAAGTACTTGGTCTCCACAAGCGTGGTCTTGGAATTGATGTATAGATTTGAATTCTACAAGTTTTTGAGACTAATCTCACAGATTGCTAACTATTGGAAGTTGTTCACCATGGTCTTTCAATATTTAAATATGTATACGAACTAGTGGTGTTTAGGGACATCTTTGGGAATCTGCTAAATTGTGAGAGTCATGTTCTTCTTACTCATACCCCTAATTTGATTGACTTTATGATTCTAAGTAAAAAGTTGAAGATAACAAGCAAGTGTGTAATAAACCTAGGATGGTGTGCACTAATGTAATGCTCTAATGCTCTATGACAAGTCCTTGTATAACTCTTAGATAATTTTTAAATGATTGAATGAATGTTTTTAAATACAACAATCAAGAATATAAATCAACACAAACATTTAAGTTTTAAATTCACAACTACCAAAGTAGCTTGGGTCAAGCCCATTTCTTCCTATTTGACCTAAGGTGACAAATGCGAGGGGATCTAAAGATTAAAACTAAATCTATGGAAAACAATACTAATAAGATATGAATACACAAATGTTATAAACCAAATTTATACAAAAAATATTCTACTTATAAACATACCATTTTATTAAGGACATAATCAAAATAACCAAAATATTAGAAAAAAAATGGATATGCGTTTTCAACTTTACCTTGAAATTTTGTCCAATATAAAGTTACATTAATAAAAGTCTTCTATAAAATGTGATTGTAACAAATACAATAGAATATAAGATTTTTAATGCCCATGAGTCTAAAGAAAGCTTATGGGAAATCATACTCTACAATTTTTACATTTTGAAGTTCTGATTTTTTGCTAGTCAATTTAAGATTGGACTCTTATTTTCTCAATCAACTCCTTGCTTAAAAAATCTTGATGCAAAACTACCACTAAATTACTTGATATTTTTCTATTTCCACTGTCCTAATTATAAAAAGGACACAATCTCTCTCTTATCATACATTAATTCTTATTCCCACTATAAGTTTTTTACACATCAAACCAAACCTAAAAAAAATCTATATAATAATTGAACCACGATGCCAACCCAGCAAAAAGTTGATTTATGGTTTACTACCAGTCTAACCATACTAAACGAGTAAAATAAGGTATGATTTATTGAACTACAGTCCAAAGCAACTTTATTTATAGCTGTACTTACAAGTCAAAGCTCCAGCCAAACTTTTGTTGGAGTTAAATACAATTGTGTATAAAATAATCTACAAGTCAAAATATCCCGCTCTTGCCACATGGTTTCGTTAAAGCTTGCCACTGAAGAGCATACCGACACGTCATCAAAGGTCCACATCCCCAAACCTCCACACCCTTTAAATTTTAAAATACGCACACGTGTCGAAAAGTAGCATCTCCTGATTTTCTGTCCACTTAAACAACTCGCACGTTGGCACATACCAACGGCCAAGATGTCGTGAGGCGTCAGATACGCGAGCTATTTAACCACCGCCACAATGACCGACATAATCGGGAAAACAGAGTTGCAAGTTTGGGAAGCTTAGCATACAAACTTGTTATATTCAGTAGATTTAAGCCATTTTATACTTTCTGAATATTGAACTCAGAAAACAAATAAATTTGAGGCCATTTAATTCAGCTCGAATGCTGAACCAATAATTTTTAAAGAGGATACGTTATTCTCTGGGATGATGAATTGATTGCAGAAAACAAGCCTTAGGCTTTAGTCTTTTTTTTTCTCGTAAAATGAGGGCCTGGTAAATAGAAGTGCGTGCATTTTGTGAATTTTAGGTTGCCGAAAATGTTGGAGGACAAAGTTGCTTTCCTGATAGAGAAGTATCTTGGCAATTATGTGAAGGACCTGTCGAAGGAGGCTTTAAAGATCAGCGTGTGGCGAGGTATGGTCAATAATTGTCGTTTAGTTTGCTCTCTTCCGTGTACTTTACCCACCCTTAGTCTTTCAATTAGCTGAATTATAGGAAAAAAATGGCAATTTCCCCCTTCTGATCGGTTGCAATATGGCCTAGGAAAGTAAATGTTTTAATTAAAACATCGACTAGTAGAAATGATGCTGGTGGAGAACCTGTGATAGAGAATTAAACATTCAATGTTTCGAATCGCAAGTCTAAATGATGCTTCTGCAAAACCGGGATAGAAAATTTAACATTGAAGTTTTAAATCAGACAAGGTGGTAGAAAAGTTAAAGTTTTAAATGGCAAAATCACAATAGGTAGCAGTTCACTCCATACACAGATCTAGAATATTTCATATAATGTGCTCTGATACCATGTTAGTTTTCAGACCATGGTAAGCAGATTCTGCACTTGGAAACTTTAGTCCTAAAAATGAAGAACATAAAACAAAAAATCTCCAATCAACCTTCAAATCTAAGTATGCTAATCTACACACACATACCGGTGGAAATTTAAACTGTGAAAATGCACGTAGATATGAACTCTCAATACTTCATCTGTCTAAATATTAAAACTGAAAAGAAATGTATTGCACTGGATTGAGATTTTAAAAAAGAGACTCTATACCCATCATGTTTTGATTATATTAAAACTGGAAGAGCCAGTACCCATTACAAACCAGCCATAGAGGCAAACCAGGACTCACGAGCAGTGAGAAAACCAAAAAAGTAAATGGAAACTAAAGCTTAAACAGTTCGACCAGCAGGAAATAACAACAAAAAGAAACCACAGAACCGGGACCAGCACAAAACCACCAGACACCTACAGGTCTCCTAAAAGCTTGAGACCAGTGATCACGTTCCACTCCTGAGACAGGAACTCGAGCACTATGAATACCCATCATGTTAAAACTATAGTATTTTCCCTTTAAATAGACAAATGCACTATGAATAGACAAATGCATTATGAATCTAACTAATAAAAACTAAATGAGGTGTCAAAGTAAAGTTCCAAGTTAAGCTTTATAACCACTGGAGTGACATTTATGTGACTGAACAATTAGCTAGTCTGACTAATCAATCAATCTAGTCTAACAACTAATTACTCCCAATCAAAGTAGTTGAGACTAAATTACATCCATAAATTATCGAAGTCTCAAATACTTAATTGGGTGTTAATCTCAAAGAAGACCCCCTTACATAGTTGAGACTAAATTACATCAACGAATTATCGAAGTCTCAAATACTTAATTGGGTGTTAATCTCAAAGAAGACCCCCTTACATAGCTAGGCTTATTCTCCTATATAACTATATCCTCTCCACAAACTACAGTTTTTCTCACTTAATTTTTAAGACTTGGGGCAAAAGCAAATGTTGTGTGCCAGCCATTATCGACCACAAACCTAGACCCATTAACTTCCATACTAAAATGTTCGGGTTCGTCTGCGGGTACGTGCTGGGTGCGCACAGGTGCGCGCCCAGCACTGTGTGTTCGCCAGGGTGCGCACACCCGCGCACCCGGGCGAACCCACAGTGCTGGGTACGCACCCTGTGCGCACCCAACACGAACCCGGCGAACCATGCACGAACCCGGGCGAATCCGGGAGAACCCACGGCCCAAATCATAAAAAGTGGGCCCAAACTTAATAAAAAAACATTTAAATTTTTTTTTTTCCTCCTATTTGAATATTTTTCAACTATCAATTGGCATTTAATATTTATCTTTGACATTTGGCATTGATCAATGATCAAGTATCATACTATGAAATGATTTAGTTTTACAATTCTGTATATTTCTCTTATTTTTTTGTATATATAATACATATATGATATATATATATATATACACACATACCCATACATACCCAAACCCCTAAATTTTTTTTTCACGTACCCTCGTACCAGGTTCTCATACCCGAACCCGAACCCGAACCGGGTTCGGGGCCTGCGGGTACGAACCCTGCGACAGATAGTTATAATGGTTAAGAACTTTATTAAGGTGCTTCAAAAGTTTCCTTCCTTCTAGGAGGTACGTTGAGAATAATGTTTTTTTTGGACTCAACCATTTTATGAGAGTTAATTCCTTTCTATAATGTGGAAATTCCCACCGTGTTGACAATCAGGTTCTAGTGTTTGGGATGTAGATATCTAGCACATTTAGACCTTTTTTCATGACCTTGTTATCTTCTTGGATTCCAGCGAAAGGTCTCGACTGCTCCTCAAATTTTAAAAATAAGATTTTTAAAATTGCAGCTCACACATTTGTTTTTTCCCTATAGGTAATCATGAGATTGATACATGATCCTGGAACCAGTTTAGGAGCTGGTTAACCATGTGACACTTTCTTTGCATTTACATTTTCTATTTAATGAAATAAGACAATTTGGGAAAAAAATCACTGGATGTTTTGAAATAAAAATTAAAGGCAATTTAGAAAAGAAGTCCTCTCTGCTTGGAAATGCTTGAGGTACTTGAATAGCATTGACCTGGATATTTAAATTTCTAGCTATTTGCCACCAGTCAATTATTTCTTGGACAAAATTCTAAATATGTAATTGGGATCAGTTTGTGTAGGTATGCATTTTGAAAGAAAATACATTGATCATTCTGAGTTGCAGCATATATTGCCTAATTCACCTGTGGTTAATTAGAGTGTTTATATTTAGCCTCTGAAGTTGTTTCAAAATTATTTGTTGCTGCTTTCTGAGGGTTTAAATCTATTGAATGATAAATTTTTCAGGTGATGTCGAATTGACAAACATGGAGTTGAGGCCAGAAGCACTGAATGCTCTTAAGCTGCCTGTTAAAGTAAAGGCAGGGTTTCTGGGCTCTGTAAGACTGAAGGTTTGTTCCTTGAAGTGGCATGGTTGAAAGCAATTGTATTATGATATTTGGAAATATTGCTTCTGCCTGTCTTCATATATTTTGAGCATTGATTTTATCTTCAGGTCCCCTGGAGTAGATTGGGTCAAGAACCAGTTTTAGTCTACTTGGATCGCATTTTCCTCTTGGTAGAGCCTGCAACTAATGTTGAGGGATGTAATGATGATTCTGTGCAAGAAGCTAAACGTTCTAGGGTAAAGGTGTGTTGAAATAAATTAGCTTTTAGTAAATTTCATATCGTTATGTAAGGCATTTTTTGTATCAACATCTCAAGCTTTTAATCAATGGATTACATTGCAGGAAATGGAAATGAAGCTTTTGGAATCCAAACATGAGAAGAAAGATGAAGTGGTATATTTTTTGACAAGGAATATTTGCAATTGATGAAAATATTAATGATTGCTTTTTTACAATTTGTTAGTAACCTAGTATATATCACATTTTATTGGGTGTTAAATGTCTTGCACTTTGCACATTATATAGTCATTGCATTTAAAGAGCTTTAGCTTCTATTATCTGAAGTTGTGGTACTTGATGTGATACTTTAGATCTGGGTCCACACTCCAAGGTTTCTGCATAGGCATTGGATAGCATCATAATAACTTAAAAAGTGTGCCTGGACTTGGTAAAATGTCCTGTTTATGCCCTAGGTGTGTTTCACTTATGTTTGAGCCAATTTTTGATGGTCAGAACTTTTGTGTGGAAAAGCCACCCTAAACGTGTGCCAAACAACTGAGCACTTTTTTCATTCATGGTGGAGATTGGATGTGGTTTTGTAACTCTAAATGAGTGCCTCTTTCACTTGATTGTTCCATTATAAGTCCCAGGCACACTTCACTTGAGTCTCTGGCCATTTTTTCTCATAACTTAGTAGAATTTTTTGTTGGAAAAGTCACCAAAAAGGTGTGCCATACTTAAGTCCCTTTTTTCTGTCCATGTGAGGTGCACATCTCTAGTTATATTGCCATGTTTTCTGAGTTGGTGTGGATCACTCACTTATCACTTAGCCATTTTTCCTTACTGCTGAGCAGAATTTCAGGAGGGTTGAAAACACTGAAATGTGTACCTTTCTTTTAGTGGATTGATCCTTCCTCCATAAAGCACATTTTAGTTACGTAATTTCCACTTTCCATTATATCCTAGGTGCAGTTTTGGAAGCGCTATGCCACTATAAAGGTGTGCCTCATTTCCAGCTGCTTGAACCTTTACAACCTTGCTGGAGTTTTCTCAGAGTTTTGCAATTGAAATACTATACTGGAGGAAGATGTTGATGGTAGTGCCACCCAAATAATGTGCCATAAAAATGTGCCTGTATACTAATTTTTATCTCTTTTGAGTGATGGCTGAATATGCTTAGACTTCTGCCCTATTTCAGTTGAATGTGCTGAAACAATCACCTTGCTGGGCAGAGCAAGCCAATCTTCAAAATTCGAAACGGGCATCTAAATGACTCAACCATTGTTACAAGCCTTCATTGCTGATGCCACTTTTTCATTGTCATATATGTGATGATCACCATTATCCTAAAATGTTTGTTAGTTGAAAAAGAAAAGCTAAAGACATGACGATCTTTGCAAACTGACTAGGGAGAATACAAGTTAAATTGGATTGACATGCAAATGGTAATCGTTTTGGTGGCAAAACAGATAAAAGGAAACTTAAAAGTTGAATTTTGTATGAGTACCAACTATTGTCATTCTTAAGTGGGATGAGTTCATAATTAGACTGAATAGCAAGTTTAAGTACATAAAAATTGGCTGTTGCGAAGATGAATCGCCAAGGTTGTGTAATGTACCCTTTTTTTGGTCCATTCCAGCATTCTTGAAAACTCCAACTTTGCTTTCTTAGAAAGAAATTTTGATAGCAGAGTTCTTGGAGCTTAGACGTGTACAACGGTACTTTTCGTGTGCGAATTCGACATTTTGGGAGCACTTGTAAAAACCCTAGTTTCCCCTATCTTCCGGATCTGACTGTTTTTCTGATATTTTTGAAGGTTTTTGGTTTTTTTTGACTGTTTTTGAGTTTTTTGCATAAATAATGAAGATGGCGATTTTTGAAAGAAATACAGAATAAATGCAAATGAAATAAAATATCTCTGGAAACAATAGATTCAATTGCTAAGATGGATGCCAAGCAATTTATTGATCTCCTGAAACAATTACAATAATGATCCTCTAACATGCAATATAAAAGCAATGATTTTTATTGAAAACCTGATTGGCTGCAATACAGAATGGCTGCAATAAATGACCTTCAGATGATGGTACGGCTGAGATATTAAATCTCTCTCCCTTGAATCCACTGCCAGAAGAATATGCGCCTTTGATAATGGAGTCAGACTACCAAAACTGGAGGCGTTTTGCTCTGAAGACAATAAGTACGGCTTCCTCTGAATGGTACGGCCAGGTACAGAAATGTACGGCCAGAATACAGCAGCAGCAATAAATAAAAGGTACGGCCTCCTCAGAAACCTCTGGATCTGAAGAAAATAGGCGCCTTGATTGCAATATGCTTCCCAGATGAAAACCTATGTGGAAACTCTGTAAATAAATAATCTCTGAAGTTCAATGATCTCTTCTGGATGAAGAAACCTCTGTGCTGGCAATAAATCAGATGTTATTTCACACCCTCTGAACTGCTTTCACTGGAGATGGCTCGTTCCCCAATGCATTCGAGACTGAAACCCTAAAGTTTCTGTGCTCTGCTCAAGACTTGATCAATTTTCAATTCACAAAATGACATAATGCTCGATTCCCAATGCAAATGCATATATCTCTTGAAAAGTGCGATTTCCTTAATAATAGGGAATATTAAAAGTTCGAACTTTTTATTCTTTTAATATTTCAATAGTTTCACTCAAATTTTTATAACAAAATATAATCGCCAATTTGGCCCCCTTTCATGATGGGCGACCCCTTTATCAAAATCACTTAAGTTATAATAAAGTATTATAACTTTATATTATAATCCCCAATTAATTAATATTTAATTAATTTAATTAAATATTAATATCTCTCTCATTATTCATCCGATGCCTGATCCGTCTGAAGCTGACGAACACTGAAGTGATTCTGAACACCAACAATCCATACTGCTAAAAATAGCAGGGGTCCCACGCTGACTGCCAATAACTGCTAAAAATAGCAATTTATGCAAGAAGTGTCCGAACGAGCCCGAACGAAAACCAACTGATCAACAACTGCCAACTGAAGCTGAGCCAAGCTCCCACATGACCCTCTATCCAAACTATCAGCCTACGAGGGTCGCATGATAGGCTAATCCTGTGCTCGGAGAGATGTCAACGAGAAGGGGACATGACAATCCGCCCCTCCTGAAATTGCTTGTCCTCAAGCAATCTCAACTCTGGATGTTGCAGTATATCCTCGCTCTCCCATGTCGCATCCTCAACAGGCAAATCTCTCCATTTTACTAGATATTCCCTGATAGTCCTCCTACGCAACTGTCTCTCTCTGTACTCCAGGATAGACTCAGGTACTAGAATCAACTTTCCCTCATCATCTAAGGGAGGTAGAACTGCAGATGGTACCACACGGTGTCCCAACGCCTTCTTGAGGCGTGATACATGAAAAACATTGTGTACCCTGCTCTCTGCCGGAAGCTCAAGCTCATACGCCACCTCACCAACTCGCCTCAGGATCTTGAAAGGATCGTAATAACGTGGCTTAAGCTTCTCTGACCCACTCTTCCTAAGAGTGGACTGACGGTAGGGCTGCAGCATGAGATAAACCATGTCACCCACCTCAAAATGCCTCTCTATTCTCTTCTGATCCGCATACTGCTTCTGCTGATTTTGTGCCTTGGCGATATTTTCCTTAAGAGCCCTCATAGTATCCTGACTCTCCTGCAATAAGTCTCCAGCACTCGGCACTCTACTGTCACTCAGTAGCAAATCAAGAAAACTCGGCGCCTCATAACCGTACAATGCCATGAAAGGTGACATCTGAATAGTCAATTGGAATGTCGTGTTGTAACAATACTCACACAAATGTATCCATTTGACCCATGCCTTCTGCTGCCCTGCAATATAATTTCTGAGGTACCCTTCCACCCACTTATTCACAATCTCCGTCTGCCCATCAGTCTGCGGGTGGTAACTAGTGCTCGGAGTGAGCTCGGTCCCACAAAGTCTGAATACCTCCTGCCAGAAGTGACTCAAGAACCGACTATCCCTGTCACTCACAATACTCCGAGGCAATCCATGTAGTCTGAACACCTCACGAAAAAATACCTCTGCTACCTGTGTAGCTGTGTAGGTGGTGGTGATCGGAAAGAAGTGGGCATACTTCGTAAGCCGATCCACAACTACATATATGCAATCTCGCCCTTGGGCTTTAGGCAAGCCCGTAATGAAGTCCATCGACAGGCATTCCCACTTCCTGTCAGGAATCGGAAGTGGCTGCAATAAACCCGCCGGATACGTGTTCTCCTGCTTGTTCTGTTGACAAACAGGGCACTCACGCACGTACTGAAGAACATCTGCCTTGAGTCCCTTCCATGTGAATCCTCTCGTATCTGTCTATAGGTTTTGAAATACCCGGGATGTCCTGCTGTAGGCACGTCATGAAAGGCCCACATGATGATGTTCTTCACCTCTGAACCTGGGATCAAATATATCCTGTTCTTGTAAATGATCAAGTCATTTACAAGTGTGTACCTGGTATCAACCGCTAATCCCTCAACAATGCTGGAGGCCCAAGTATCCTTGGCATACTCTGCCACTATCATATGCCTCCAGTCCTCTGAAATGTGAACCATGGCGCTCAAATATGGTCTACGTGAAGTGCATCAGCCACTATGTTCTGTGTACCTTTGATATATGAGATATCAAAATCATAAGCCTGCAACTTACTGACCCACTTCTGCTGTCTATCATTGAGATCTCGTTGCCCCAAGAAGTGTCTCAAACTGTTATGATCAGTTTTAATGCAAAATTTGCTGCCAACAAGATATTGCCTGAATTTTGCTAAGGCATGCATGATAGCGAGCATCTCCTTATCATAAATGCTATAAAGTCTCTCGGGCCCTCTGAGTTTTCGGCTCTCGTACACAATCGGGTGCTTGTCTTGCATAAGCACCGCACCAATGCCCTCACCTGATGCATCGCACTAAAGCTCAAAAGGCTTCGTAAAGTCGGGTAGTGCCAAAACAGGGCACGTGGTCATCAACTCCTTAAACTTCATAAAGCACTCCTGCGCCTCCGGAGTCCAAATAAATGCACCCTTCTTCAGTAAATCAGTCATAGGGGCTGCATGTCGTGAATAACCATTCATGAATCTACGGTAGAATCCACACAATCCGAGAAACCCTCTCAACTGTGTCAGGTTTGCCGGTGTGGGCCAGTCAATAATAGCGCAGATCTTTTCAGGATCCATCCGCACTCCTCTTGCACTGATGATATGACCTAAATATAACAATTCGGTCATTCCCAAATCACATTTGGATTCCTTGGCGTACAAGAACTCCCTCTCCAGAATACTCAATACGGTCTCCAAGTGAGCCAAGTGCTCCTGCCATGTCTTGCTGTATATGAGAATGTCATCGAAGAAGACCAACACAAATCTCCTAAGCTATGAATGAAAAACCCTGTTCATCGTAGACTGAAAAGTAGCTGGCGCATTAGTGAGCCCAAATGGCATCACTACGAACTCGAAGTGCCCACAATGACATCGAAAGGCAGTCTTCTCTATGTCCTGCTCACGGACCCTGATCTGATGATAACCTGACCGTAAATCAATTTTGGTAAAGTAACAGGCACCATGGAGCTCATCAATAAGCTCATCAATCCATGGTATAGGATACCTGTTTTTGATCGTCCTCTTATTCAGGACCTTGTAGTCAATGCACATGCGTAATGTTCCATCCTTCTTCTTTACCAAAACAACTGAAGAAGCGAATGGTGATTTGCTAGGTCTAATGTGACCCATAGCAAGTAACTCCTTTACTGTCTTTTCTATCTCATCCTTCAATCTCTTAGGATGCCTGTAAGGAGTTATCATAACGGGCTTAGCGCCCTCCTCAAGCTCAATGATGTGCTCTATGCCCCTGTCTGGAGGTCTCCTTGGTGGAATATCACTGAACACCTTATCATGCTTGACTCTCAACTGCTGAATGTCCGAATGATATTCTGTCTTTTGCTGTCCCTCCTATATAGGTGCTAAAGTGCACTTGGCAGCCCACTCTACCATGTCGTGACGCATAAGCCTCTCCATCCGACGAAAAGAAATTGTTTTGATGTCGCTGTCCCGTATTGCTTTTAATATGTGTGTCTTCCCATTGACATCAAAACGGATCTCCATATCCTTGAGACGAAGAGTGACTTCCTCCAATGAATGAAGCCATTTCATTCCCAAGACCAAATCAATATCCCCCATATTAACAACATAGTAATCAGCCTTGAACTCATAATTGTTCAAGCGTAAAGGGAGATCCTTTATCATGCGTTCACACCTCAGCGTGTGCCCGTCGGCTACCTTAACTCTAATCCCTTCGAACTCCTCAGTGATGAGTCCGCGTTTTTCAACAAACCTAGCATCAATGAAATTATATGTGGCTCCTGTATCAAGAAGGGAAATGACCCTCTGTCCTGCTAACACACCACGAATCCTGAATGAGCCCTCCTACTGAATGCTAGATAGGCGTGCCTCTTGTATCTGAAGCTCTGACTCTATCTCTGCCTTAGGCTCTGAAGCCTCTGGCTCTGACTCCTCAGAACTCTCCTGTTGTTCGGAATTCTTTGACTCCGAATCCTCGTAATACGCCCACATCACTCGATTCGCCTTGCCCTTAGGTCTTAGAGGACAATCGTGATTGGCGTCATAGGGACCCTTGCAGTAGAAGCAAAGCTTCTTCCTGCGTAGATCGTTAAGGGCCTCACAATCCAAAGGTGGTGCTGCTGATTTACCTTTTGAATCGTTTTTAAAATCTGATTTTTCTTTGTTAAAATCAGACTTCTCTCTGTTTCTGTTAAAACCCTTATTGTCCCTGAAAGATGAAGAACCTCTGGAGTTGAATCTACTGGACGGTGCTGCTAACTCCATACTACGAGCCTTCTTCATCGCTTCCTGTAATGAAGGAGGATCAAAGGCTTTGATCCAGCCTCTCAGTGGCTCTGTCAAACCCTCCATGAAGAGTACTACCAATCGCCTCTCTGAAATGTTCGGAACCATGACTGATAACTTCTGAAAGTCACCAATATAGGACTCCAAACTGCCACTCTGTCTCAACTGAGCCAAGTCTCTGAAGTAGGATTCTGGATCCTTCCTGTCAAACCGCTCCACCAATCTGTCTACAAACTCCTGGTATGACGTGATCCTGTCATGCTGTAAGGTCACCATATCGTGGTGCCACCAATCGTAAGCTACTCCCTCAAGATGCAGTGTCGCATAACGGATAGCATCTCTCTCAGCCATCGGGCGTAATGTGAGGAATGTATCTAACTTACTAATCCATGCCTGGGCTGTCACCTTGCCACTACCATCGAACATCGCTAGATTGAGTTTGCTTGTAGCATGTTTTAGGTCATTGTTCTGCTGTCTAGGTCTCCAATCCTGTCGTCCTCTGCTATATTCTCTCCTCTGTGTAACAAATCAGTCAAAGGAAATCCTCTCTCTGACATCAGGTGGTACTAACTCCCACTCCTCGTTCGCTGCCATAAGTGTATCTACGAACAACTCCTCGTGTTCCTCACCTGCAATAGCCTCATCGGGCTCCTGTCTCACAAAAGTAGGCCTAGTGGGCATGTCTGCTGTCCGTGAAACAGTCCTAGGTGCTCTTCGAGATCCTGCATCACTCCTGTTATCGTCACGCTGTGGTGACGGTCTCCTCTGTATACCTAACCTCTGGATTGCCATTGCCAACTGCTGTAGCACATCGTTAGACTGCCGTTGACCTGCTCGTAAGTCTTTGAGAGTGTCTAAAACCTCGGCATCGTCCTGATCTCTAGGGTTATTAGGAACCTCTGTTCTAGGTATATCTGCTCTGTCAGCCCTGTCATTCCTGTCAGCCATGTTTCCTGGCTGCCTGCTCAAACTCTGCTGCCTGTCAATCAGAGCACGTCTGCGTGTGTAATACCTGTGAGAGCCAATCTGTTCTGGCTGCATAAGACTGCTAAACCCTTAGGATGGCAGGATTTAGCTCTGATACCACTGTAAAAACCCTAGTTTCCCCTATCTTCCGGATCTGACTGTTTTTCTGATATTTTTGAAGGTTTTTGGTTTTTTTGACTGTTTTTGAGTTTTTTGCATAAATAATGAAGATGACGATTTTTGAAAGAAATACAGAATAAATGCAAATGAAATAAAATATCTCTGGAAACAATAGATTCAATTGCTAAGATGGATGCCAAGCAATTTATTGATCTCCTGAAACAATTACAATAATGATCCTCTAACATGCAATATAAAAGCAATGATTTTTATTGAAAACCTGATTGGCTGCAATACAGTACGACTGCAATAAATGACCTTCAGATGATGGTACGACTGAGATATTAAATCTCTCTCCCTTGAATCCATTGCCAGAAGAATATGCGCCTTTGATAATGGAGTCAGACTACCAAAACTGGAGGCGTTTTGCTCTGAAGACAATAAGTACGGCTTCCTCTGAATGGTACGGCCAGGTACATAAATGTACGGCTAGAATACAGCAGCAGCAATAAATAAAAGGTACGGCCTCCTTAGAAACCTCTGGATTTGAAGAAAATAGGCGCCTTGATTGCAATATGCTTCCCAGATGAAAACCTATGTGGAAACTCTGTAAATAAATAATCTCTGAAGTTCAATGATCTCTTCTGGATGAAGAAACCTCTGTGCTGGCAATAAATCAGATGTTATTTCACACCCTCTGAACTGCTTTCACTGGAGATGGCTCGTTCCCCAATGCATTCGAGACTGAAATCCTAAAGCTTCTGTGCTCTGCTCAAGACTTGATCAATTTTCAATTCACAAAATGACATAATGCTCGATTCCTAATGCAAATGCATATATCTCTTGAAAAGTGCGATTTCCTTAATAATAGGGAATATTAAAAGTTCGAACTTTTTATTCTTTTAATATTTCAATAGTTTCACTCAAATTTTTATAACAAAATATAATCGCCAATTTGGCCCCCTTTCATGATGGGCGACCCCTTTATCAAAATCACTTAAGTTATAATAAAGTATTATAACTTTATATTATAATCCCCAATTAATTAATATTTAATTAATTTAATTAAATATTAATATCTCTCTCATTATTCATCCGATGCCTGATCTGTCTGAAGCTGACGAACACTAAAGTGATTCTGAACACCAACAATCCATACTGCTAAAAATAGCAGGGGTCCCACGCTGACTGCCAATAACTGCTAAAAATAGCAATTTATGCAAGAAGTGTTCGAACGAGCCCGAACGAAAACCAACTGATTAACAACTGCCAACTGAAGCTGAGCCAAGCTCCCACATGACCCTCTATCCAAACTATCAGCCTGCGAGGGTCGCATGATAGGCTAATCCTGTGCTCGGAGAGATGTCAACGAGAAGGGGACATGACAGCACTCCAAACTCCTTAGAGAGGTTCATCATCCTTGGATAGCGTCAACTTTCTATGGACTAAAGTCCTATGCACTTAAGGAGTTGGTGGAATTATTGAGACAATTTGATTGGCTTATTTTTATATTTTTTGTAAAACCTTGAGATGGTTTAAAGGGGAAAATTAATTAAAAAAATTAAATCTTAAAGTTGTCAAAAAAGTAAAATTAAATGAAAATTTATATTTCTTTATTTAAAAAGGTGTTTTAAGTGTGCAGATAAAGTGTTGCTAGGTCCAATGTACTGAAAAAGTGGTCATAAGGACACTTTATGTTATTTAATATTTTATTAAGGAGAAAACATTTTTTCAAAAAAAATAATGCAAAAGAAAAAAATGCTTTCACCTAAAATAGCTCTGAAAAAGTTATTAAAGGAGGAGATTTTTCAAAAAAGACTACATTCTTTTCGGAGTTCTTTCATTTCTCAAGAATGAACACACGTTCATCTTCTCCATTTTCCAAGGACAAAAACCCTTCGAAAAATTGAAAGCATTGAGGACAAAAACCCACTTGGTTTTTCGTGCAATCTCATCCAGGGATTGTCAGTGGGCTTATTTTGGCATTGTTTTAGTGCTTCAATTTGGGGTGTTGTGAGGTTTGCAGTATTTGTTTCAGCTATTTGCTTCCAGATTTGATATGAATTTTTTTAGAGTTTGTAGAATGGTTCTATATTATTATAGATGCATAATCTCAATTGTTGTTGACGGAGCTAATCCTAATTTTTCAGGTTGTACAGTTTGTTCCTTTCCATGGAGTTTTTAGTGACATTGAATGTTGAGGAGGAGGATATGAGTGTTGGTGTCTAGCTATTTTAATTCTACCTATACAGTTTGTTCCTTTCTATGGAGTTTTCAATGGCATTGAATGTTGAGGAGGATTTGAGTGTTGGTGTTTTGCTATTTTAATTCCAGCTATACTAGTACCTGTCATTGCTACTGTACTATTTAGATTTCTCCTTTATTTCAAGCCATACAAATCTCTACCAAACTGTTCCAGCAAAAGATTGGGTTGCAACGATCTAAGGGCAGTTTGGGGTCAATATGGGGGCTGCATACCTTGTCTAGCCCAGCAGCCACTATGGAAGTATAATTTTTGAATATAAATGCTATTGTTCATTCTTTGTTTGTCCTTGGACTGTACACCAGTTGAGCCATATCTTTTGAGCATTATTGAGTATTCTTTATTTTGGCTTCCAGTGGCCGTTGGTTATTAATCATCATCATTTTCAGGCAATTCCAGTTAGCAAGAAAAAGTACAAATTTATTTCTTGTGATTTTCCAATTGGGCTGCAAAGTGTGATGAAATTCTCATTTTTAGAATAATGGAAAAATGTGTCTTATTGTAATAATCTGGAAGGTATTCCATTGGATTCCTTCTTCTTTAGTAATTTCATTGCAAAAGATCCTTCAATGGTAGTACCATCGGAGCCCATTTTAATTTACTACTTTACTCTGCCTTGCACAACATGACTTGGAATTGAGTGAGTTAATCCACCATTTTGGTGTTGGTGCAACTTTGTTTGCACTCACTATTAACCAATTTGGCTAGAGAAATTCTATGATTATTTTAAATTGTAAGTTGGTTGACTTGCTGGCAACAATTTCCGAAGAACTTTCCTCTATCCTCATTCTTACTTTGTATGCTCTCACCTTGCTCATTTTGGGAATTAGGTGATAAAAAAGAGTAGAACTGAGTTGATTGCAAAAAATTATTGGGATTTGGGCTAATGCCTTGAAGGAGTTATTATAGTCTGATTTCAAGTAGAAAAAATATTACTGATTTTTTTTAGGATAGCATGAGAAGATGGAAATAACATTGGATAAAACATTTGATAGGAAAGTCAAACATCGGGGAGACATGGGCTTAGAAGAATTTTTTGGCTTCAAAAGTTGGACATAGCCAAGATAGCTGGCCATAATCTTTTAATTATAATTGTTGGCATGATTGCTTACAATCAAACTTTTCAGGGGTTTAAGTCCACCAATTTAAAATTAAGAGCATAATGTTCACAATCAAACTCCCTAGGGGAGCTTGATTCAAGAGCATCCGTGGAAAGACATGTTGATCATGCATATTGAAGAGAAATTTTAGGAATGATGTCAAGCAACAAAAGGACCACAAAAGAGTTCAAGCAAGCAGTGTGGGGAGATGGAAAATACATTGGCTAATGGTAGAATAACTTGATGATGGGAAGACAAGGGGCTAGAAGAAATTATTTGAGTGTTGAAAGTTGTACATTGGAAAGCTGGTCGGCCAAATCCTATTTAGATTTAAAATTGCGAGTATCATGTTCATAATTAAACTCTCAAGGGGTATAATTCCTTTGGTTGCTATTAGCATCGCTACTCACAATCAAATTTTCTAGGGTTCTAATTTCTTTGATTTAAAATTGTGACAATCAAGCTTACAATCGAACATTTATAATGCCTCTTTTTGTTGATTTTCAGCGTCTGGAGGACTACTTCCAGCCCGAATTGAAAACAATTTAAATAATAGCCTGTCGGCTATTTAAATTGTAAAGCAATTGCCTTATGAAGAGACACGTCTTTTATTTATGAGAAATAATAATAATAATAATTATTATTTAAATGAGGCCGACTTTGTGAAATGTCGTGATTTTCTTTTGAGAAAATATTATTGTCTTGGGCCGACCTCTTGGTGTAAGAGTCGCACCCCCTTATTGATACACGTATAAATACAAGTTGGAGATCATGCATTTTACAATCAAGTTTATTCAGCATAATTCGCATTCCTAGAGGAGTTCTCACTTGAGCAGCAGATCATCATCTCTGTAGCAGCAGATCATCATCTCTGTAGCAGCAGCAGATCGATTCAAGAAGAAACACATTCAGTTGTATCTTGCATCTAAGGGAGGTGCTATTATTCATTATATCAAATTCGGCCTTGTGTTGGGCCTAAGTTGTAAGCAGATTTCTGCTCTTATTAATTCAATAAATAAGAGATATATTGGCTGGGTTTTTCTACCTCAGGTTGGAGGGTTTTCCCAGGGTATCTTGCTGTGTTAATTGTCTTATGTGCTGCATTTTCTGATTGCTTTCAGTATTGAATTATCTGATCATGAAAAATTAACACTTTTCTAGTTCATTCCAACATCCTTGGAATCCCCCAACTTTCTTGGAGAGCATCAGTGTTATTGGGAATGCATTCTAACAGAGAAAAGAATTCTTAGAGACGAGATGAGTAAAAATGATCTGTCTATGTGTAGATTCAACATTTTGGGAGCATTCCACACTTCTTGGAGAAGTGTGTCATCTTGGGAAAACACCAACTTGCACATAAATTGATCTCCTATGCACTCAGGATATAGATGGTGGGTTAGAATTCATATTTTGGACTATTTTATTATTTTTTGTTGCTTTGGCGGTTGTATGGAAAATTATTAAATTATTAATTAATTAAGTTGTCTAAGCTCAAGTGACTTTATTTAATTAATTATTTATAAAGCCACTTTTGTGGTTTAAAATATAAAGTTAAATTAATAAAGTCATTTGGCAGGGAATTGAAGATTACTTTTTTTTTGGGGAAAAGTGTATAAAAGGAGGAAATGGAAATGGAAAAGGCATTCTTGACATTTTATTTTTACAAACCCTATCTTGGAGAGATTGAACTTGGTTCATTCTTTAGCCGAAGGACGAAAACCTTTTTGGCAATTAGTTTCGTGAATGAAAACACACCTAGCTAATCGAATGGATTCACATAGGATTCATGAATGTGCTTAAATGGTGATTGCAAAGATTTATCAAAAGGATTTTAGGGCGAATTGATATTTGATATTGGAGAGTTGTCTAAGTATTTTATTTTTATTCTAGTTGTGAGATTCAAGAAAATATATATACAAGATTTAATTATAAAAAATTCAGGGTGAAGCTGTGGAAATTACTATGCCCTAAAATAAGCTATTTCCAACTACGTTCTTTTGAATATGAAAGGGTTAAATCTTATAGAAATGGCATGGGAATATTAGCGTAACTTTGGAAGGGGAATTGATGGCTTAAATCTAACCGCAGCCTATTAAATATAGTCCAAGTCTTCCAAAAGACGAGTCATAGCCTTTGGAAAAAATTATTTAGAGAGGCCTGAAGTAAAAAAATGTTGGAAATTATATTGTCATTGATGTCAAAGGCGATATCAAAGGAGAACTAATCTTTTCATTCAATGGAGATCACATTATTTCAAGGTTTTAAAAGACATGTTTATAATTCCAAAGTGCTGGCCAACCTTCCTCCACCTTGGTGCTCACTTTACAAATTTCAAAATAATAAAAAAATAATACTTATGTCGCCGGCCAACCTCCTCCTCTTTGGTGCCTTTCTTGGGTGAATTTAAATGTTTAAATTAAGCTTTATTATTTAAATTCTTGGCCGACTTTCTTTTGGTGAAGTGCATGATTTGGATGTAAATACAAGTTATTTTGGAGGTTAGAAAGCAAGTTCTCAAATGAAAAATCATTCCTTTCAAGAGAAGAAATTAGGAGAAGAAGAGCAGATTTATGGACCCGATTTGAAGAAGGTTATAATCAGATTTATGACAGATTCTCAAGAAAAATTGTAGCAGATTTATATGAAGAATATATGCAGATCTTGAAGAAGAATGCATGCATATCTTGAAGAAGAATATATGTAGATTGCCAAAGGAGATTTATAGCAGACTTTTGGAGGTGATTTATAGCAGATTTGGAGTAGATTTAAGAGCAGACCTAAGAGCAGATTTGCAGCAAACCTAAGAGAAGATTTCATGAAGTAGACTCTCATTCTTTAAAGAAGCAATATGAAGAAGATGAAAGCTTTGTTGAGGTTGGTGCCTCTCTATAGAAGAGATTGGTGTCTCTTATGGGGTTGGTGCTCAGTAACGGGGATTGGTGTCTCCAGTGGGTTGGTGCCTGCAAAGATAAACATGGATTGGTGTCTCTAGTAGGTTGGTGCCTACAAAGTTTGTAAGAGAATTTTATATAAGCAATATTTTGTCGTGGTTTTCTCTCAAAAGGGTTTCCACGATCTTGTGTTCTTAATTGTGGAAGTTGTGTGATTGATATTATTGTGATTATTAATTTGAAAAAGAAAAAGATTTCCTTATACTGATTCAGCCCCCCTCTTAGTATAAGCGTGTGCTCATCACAAAACTCTTGAAATACCAATTGCCAACATTTCTTATTTGATATTTAAACCAAAAAAAAGTATTGGAGCTTTTTTGGGTAATTTGGGGTTCAAAAAAGTGAAGTTGGGAACTCGGGAGGAGTCCAAATGTCTTAGGACTCTATAAACCATACACCTAGCTTTCTTTGTTGGCACTTAAGCTCCAAAAAGGATATTGATGACTTTTGGGCAGCATGGAAACTAAAAGGTGAAAAGGGGAGGACTGCTAATGTAGGTTGAACACCTAGCTGGTCAGCCTTTTTGTTAATATTTTAAGTCTAAAAACTAAAAGCACCATAGCTTTTTGGGAAGCTTTGGGTGGTATGCAAGCAAAAAGGTGAAGTTGTGAACAGTCTTAATGCTGATAGGACTCTAATATTCCAGCCGTACCATCTTAAAAAGGAAAAATTCAATGTTGGCAAGTCACAAGGAAGTTAAGACTGCTATAGCAGGTACAAATAAACTCATAAATCTGCATACATAAGTGTTGTTCAGGGTTTTATGGTATCATAGAATAGTATCAGCATTCACAGGAGTATTATTACTCAGACCATCATCATTTGTAGACCTTGTAGCTACAATATAAGGCCAGAGACTAAATTTATTATTGTTCTCCGTTCAATCTAATGAATGTAATATCAAATTTATCAACAGAGATAAATGTTTATAGCTTTTTTCTAAGTATTGGCATTGTCTTTCTTGCATAATTCTTTTCAAAGCAGCTTATTGCAATTGTTCAAAACTTGGATAATTTATCAAACATTACAAACAAAACACTTTCCATTCGGCGTTACATCAAATGCTTGTTGCAATACACACAAAAACCAGACCGGTACTTTACAACATTCTAGAGTAGTTTGACTCAAGAACATTCCTAGAAATCTATCTTGATCTTGTATACTCACAGTTGAATCTACCATAGTGCATAGGGATATCCTTGATATAGTTTTAACTTTTGATTGGTTTGGTTGTGATGGAGGGTCTGGAGTGACCATATCGAATCTGCATAAGCACTTGACCAATTATCTAAATACCATAAAGAAGATAATAAAGATGAAGATTAAAGTTGTTAGCCTTGAAGCCTTTGTTGTTAAGGGTAACAAACCTACCACAATGTGAGAATACTTCACATAATTTTAAATGATATGATTGTTGTTAGAGGGTTTGGAGTGACTACTTTTTCGAAACACAACAACAAAAAATAAACAAGCCACCATAAGGATGCTAAAATTCACGTTAAGCTTGGTTGACAGATTTGGAGTAAATTTAAAGGGCTCTTGGTTTGTAGAGAGTGGAATCAGAGGTCACATTTTTGTCATTGATTTTTTAGTTATCTCCTTCCTCTAACCAACTTTGATACATTGTTAGATCATCAATGCTTCATGTCAAAGGTCATTCATGATTGGGAATGTGACTACTTGTCCCTCGAAATATTAATGGAACCAGTTATATGCTGATATGAAGACAAGGAATGATCCAATTCAGACTATCATGAAGTGAATGAGCATTTTCATAATGAGATGATGAATTCAACAAAAGAAATAATATTACACCTTGATTCATCTGAAGTTGACTTCAGGTTTGATGGTGGATGTTTGTATTTGCAAATGTTCTCACTGTTTTAATTATAGGACAGCCTTGTTGCGTCTAGTCACAAAACAATTTTGGTGATGCCATTTTGGAAACCAATTTGAGGGATGTTTGTTCATTGGGAAAGAGACAACATAGGCACATAAGAAATTATTTGAGACCTTCCAATCTGAGGCGATACGAGCATTAAATTTAGTTTTCCAGGTTGGATGTTTATGAAATAAAATACTGCAAACAATAACATTCAAGGAAAAATTTGTAATTTTGATACTAGATTTTGCACCAAGGAATAACCTCCACCCAGCCATTTAAGTATTGTCTAGGCCTTCCTTAGGGAACCCATTCAAGAATAGTGTCCTAGGTCATCTATGGGTTAGCCAACATTGACCGAAGGTGGTAACAAGATGCCTATGATAATTATTTCAAGATTCTTGACGTGTGGACCTTACAGATTTGCAATTGGTCTAAGTTGAAAGTTTTGCCTTTAAGGTTTTTAGCCATTGAAACACACAATTAGTTGTTTGGATAGTGTTTCTTTCGTGTCCATCCATTTGACTTTAGTGTTGATATAAGTTAGCCAGCTAGACACACGATTAGTTTGCCTAAGGGTGGTTGTTATGATTCCTAGTTGTGTATGTTATACAATTGTTCATGCTAGGTTGTGATGTTGTTAGGTCATCACAACACACAATCTATCCATTTGACACTTGAGTGATTTCATTAGGCTGTTTGAAGGAGTAAATTACGTCCAAAATTTCAATTTTTAGTGTGCACAGTGGACTACATTTAGACTTGGGTAAACATCATATTTGATATTGAAGGTTGCCATGTTATATTTGGGGTTAATAAATTGGATAGGTATATATAGCTCAAAACATGAAAGAACATGAGTCTACATTGTTGAGCGTACAGTTCCAATAAGAAGAATGAGGTAGAATATGCAACATGATCTATGAATGCCAAATAATAGGGTAACAAAAGCTTCCCTATATAGGGTACATGATAAGCCTGTAGAGTTGATGTTTTTCTTTTTGATTGACTTATTCTAGATTGAAATGTGAAAATGTGGAGCAACACTTTGGATATATAAAGTAGAAAATACTCTATATGGATGCCTTTTGAATAGTGGAGAACAAATATATTGGGTATGTTTTGTGCGCAGATGTCATGTGTCTATCTATACACACATCCCTAATAAATATTTGAAGTACCTTTGACCATTTTGCCCTTTAACAATGCTAAACTAATTCTTAGCCATATTCATACCCATATCCACATCTCTAGTTAACCTAGAAATCATTTTTAATGTTTTAGCCATAGTTCAAAAACTTGGACTCGACAACTATTGAGCTAACCCAAAGCTTTAAAAAACTTGGGACTCAACAAAAACTTAGGGAAAATTTTGGTAAATTTATCAAACATTAAAAATACATAAATTTTCAAAAAAAATCTTCAAAAACACGTATTACTGAATTTATGGGAACATATCACTAATCTCCTCCATATATAGATCAAAATTATAGTTCAATACACTTCATAGGCCAAAAAATGAGTTCAAATTTCCAATACAAATGTACTTCATGTTTCAATATTAATAAAAATTACAAATCATAAATTTTGTCTATGACTGAAGCTCAAAACAGTTTGTTGTCATTGTGTGGGTATCATGGAAATGGATGGTTTAGTTGCACTAGCCTCATTAGGAATCTCATGCATAGGACCCTCATGCATAGGATCAAGCTATTTTTGTGATGAACCCACCCTTGATGGCTCACCAACCTCGTTTATCATATATTGCCATGTTCCCTTGTCATTTGGCTGCATCCCCCTCATCCAACAAGTTGTACAAAGTATCCATTTTTAATTTCACTAGAGGCATCAACTGACTTCAAAAAGACTAATTTTCCCCATGAAGCCACTGAAAATTTAATGTGTTGTATTCTTGCCATCCATAAGAGAAAATAGTGTCAGAGAAAATAACGCAGCCTTTCTTTTTCCAAATTTATTTTTGTTCCTCTGCTAGTTGACATGTGCTTTAGACCTCATCTTGTAATCATGGCCACTCAACTCATTATAGCTTAGGGCTTTGAACCCCTTACCTACCATGGTTAATGCATTGAAGAACTACTCCCAATAAGGACTTGAAACAACATTACATAGAATATTGTTTTGGTATCAAAATTTCGTACATTCCAACTTTGCCTCATGTTGCTATTCCCTATTCCATGTACTACCTTCTAATGGAGGTTGCACATTAGGAGTGTTATGAGGAATAGAGAAGTTAGAACAATGGTTGCCCACATCGTCTAATCCTCATAGTTGTGGCCTAATGGAAGAAGGCTTCCCATATCTTTCTTGAACCTTGTAGATCTAAAAATTGGGGTTGGGGCTGCCATTGTCTTTGTTGTCCTCTTTTTATTTGCCTTGCTATGCTCAAATACTACAAGGAGCTCTTTCACCTTTTTCTCAATATTGGAACTAGCTTCTATATATGGTGTATTGGCAAAGGGACTTGTGCAAGGAGATATTTGAGGTGATTTATGCTTTCTCTCATATCCTTAGTTCAAAAGTTATAAATAATCACTCCTTATATTGGACCTTTTGACCCATGTTTCTTGCAAGAGTCCTTAGATTTGCCAGTAGTTCTCCTATTTTTGGAAGCCATATACTTTTTGAAAAGGTGAAAAGGAATGTAATGCCCGTCATTGGGGTTAGGTCAAATAATTTCAACAAACAAAAAAATTTAAAATTGGAACCATCTAAACCCTAAAATGCATAACAATGTTTCTTGCAAAAGCAACCTTATACAACTCTAGAAAATATCAATATTCACACAACAATATTGTCTTCCCTAAATATGCTTTAGTCTTCCTTAATTTAACCCTAAAACAACAAACCCTAACTTTTGACTGATTATACATGCAAAATTTACAACATACTCCTATGAAAACAATAAACCCACAATACATTCTTTACATTTGTGCGTTTACATGGGAAGCTTAAATCATAGATCAAGATTGCAAATGGAGATAAACAATAAATATGTATTTATTAATGGGCCTGAGATACATTTACAAAATGTTTTAATCACAACTAAGACTATAAAAGACGACAATGGTGATAATCACAGACCCTAAGTACATGGAAGCTTTAATTACAAAATACCTCCTAGTAGAAGGGAACTATTTGGTATTACAATGTCCATTTATCACCTTTATGGTGGCTATAGTACAAAACTTACACTCATGACAATTGGAAGTGTCGCGTGGATTCGTTGTCATTGTTATTAGTCACCATGAAAGCTTAAGTGTAGCCTTTGTGTTAGTTTTCCTTGACATCCAAAGGGGTTTTGTCCTCCGACATGAGATCTATGGGGTTTGGTATGTAATGTCCCCATTTTCAAGTTCTCTAGCAATGTAGTTGTCACTAGCTTTTTGGGTTTGTGTCAGCTTGTTTAGAGGGGTAATTTGATGTTACCAATGAGCTCAGATGGTTTTTAGGAGTCATGACACTTTCAAATTTTATTTCCGAATTTTGGTTAGGGCTCCAAGATTCTTGGAGGGAGCGTCTAGTTTTAGTAAGTCACCTAGTCGGGTCCGTTTATTATCTTTTATCATCGAGATCACTCCTACATAGTTAGATTTCAATTCCGATGCTTTTCGGCCATTTCTGCTAATTGAGTGTAATATCGAGCTATATTTAACTAATTTTACTAAGGTTGCCATTTTAATTAAAATATTTAATTGGGCACCTTAGTATTATAACTCGTTGGAAAGAGAACGAAAAGATTTAAATGACGGGATGCTTAAAAGTGTCTTTGAATCTGGAAATGTTTTAAAAGTAAAATAAATTACTTTTTGGAGTTGTTTTATTTAATGCTAAAGTTATAAAGTTAAAATATTTAACTTAGCATTATCTAAAATATTGAAGGGGTACTTTTGGGAGACTTAAGAAGTCATTTTTGAATTTAATAAAGTATTCCCTAAACTTGGACACCACATTGGGGAAATAAAGCAAATT
Organism: Sequoiadendron giganteum; assembly: GCA_007115665.2. Classification (NCBI taxonomy): domain Eukaryota; kingdom Viridiplantae; phylum Streptophyta; class Pinopsida; order Cupressales; family Cupressaceae; genus Sequoiadendron; species Sequoiadendron giganteum. The sequence continues at coordinate 153,748,900 of CM021110.1, forward strand.
CAAAAAAATTAAAAAGGGGGGAAAAAGCAAGTGGGGCGTGGCCTTTTTGGAGAGTTATAAAAGATGATTTGAGGAGCTCATTTGGATATGCTTGTTTGGATATTTGGTTTTTGCTTGTTGGAGAAGCTAGTTCTTCTTCTTCTTGGTTTGGAGGACGAAAACCCTTATAGGCAACATTCTCCACGTTATTGAAAGACAAAATCTGGAGAATTACTTGGTGATTTCACACAAGAATCACAACTAGGTGTTAATGGAGTTTTGATTTCTTCTTCTTTAGTTCTTCGAGCCCAATATTACTAGAGATTTATTATGGTGACTGAATAAGGAGATTTTAGGGATTTATTGTAGATCTTTTGTCAGTTTGAGGTTGGTCGTACTAGTTCCTTGCCAGCTGTACATGCTTGGTAGGGCGTTGGATTCCACTTGCTGGTTAGCTAGGGTTTTGAAGGGGATTTACTTACTGGTTGGGGTTGCACTAGGCTGGAGATTACAGAGTTTTCTTTGCATTGGCTTTGGAGGAGGGTTTTGAAGAGTGGTGCCCCATTTTGGAGTTACTAGTTTGCTGGTTGCAGCTACAACACATGGTCAAAGTTCCTAAATTTTTTTGGGTGTGTTGGATTTGGATATGTTATGACATTTTATGATCTGGGTCACCTTTGTATTTGAGTAAAATTGCATTTCCTAATCAGAATACAAATCTAGATTTTTTTCTATTTATTGTAACTCTGAAAATTGTAAAATTTCCAAGTTGTTTCATTGCTGCAATCTATTTAATTTCTGTTCATTATTGCAAAGAATTATCATCTATATATTACCTCCTCCTTTCTAAACACATCAAACCAATCACAAAATCAAGGCAAAATAGGGATGTATGTTACAGTGGTATCAGAGCTAGTTTTTCTTGCCAGCCTGTTGGTGTATGGTGCAGGTCTGTCATTAATCAGATTATTAAAATGAGGTCTGTGAGCTGGGATTTGGGTTTGGGAAGTCAAGGAATTGTTAGGAGAGTCTTCTATTTCATTTCAGCTTCATACACTGGATCTTATTAACAGGCAATCCTATATTATTGTAAGTTGAATAGTAGTACTGTCAACACTCTTGAATTGATTACCATTTCCCACGATTGTGGAAGAGACTGGTCTCATCCAGTTTGTAGCTTAGGTTTCATTATTGCATCACCTGCTGAACAAGTGGAAGAGGCCAGCTTGCTGCCTGTTGCTTTATGTAATTGCATTATCTCATCTTGCTGATCGGCTGAGCCGTTAACATGCTCCCGTTGAAGAAGTGGTTGAGTTGCATTTTACTTTCAGTATTGTACTTTCATTTCAGTCCTCCTGCTGAATAAGTGGTTGAGTGATTCTACTTCCTTTCTATTACTTTCAGCAAGCTTCAGTTATGCTAATGATCCCCTTTCGTGTATGCTCTCAACCTTGCCCACATTGGGATCTGGGTTGATCAGAGGAGAGGGTTACATTCAGTTGATTGAGTTTTCATAACATTAACGGGTGAATTGAATTGTGGATAAATTGAAAAAATTGGCTCAGTATATTTCAGTGGTATCAGAGCCATGATTCTGCCAACCTGTGATTCAGTTGAGTTCAGTTACCGATGAGTGACAGAGGCCACAGATACTACACCAGAAGTTAGGCGGGAAATCCGCCATATCAGTTTCCGTGTACACCAAAGGCAGATACTTTTTCTGAGGCACTCAGAGAAATAGGGCAAACAGTTGACAGAGGTAAAGCAGTTGCAGAGATGGCAGATAGCAACAAACAACCCACGGATGCGAGAGATGACAGAATAGAGAAGAAGTTTGACGGGATGATTGACATGCTGGGCCGCTTACTTGCAAGAATGGATCAGCAGGCTGCAAACAATCCGCCCCATACTCGAAACAACTCTAACGGTGAAAATAGTCGAGTTAATGGGAACAATGGCAGTGGGAGAGACAAAACCATTGGACAACATGAAGCCACGTCTAGAGGATCAGCCTCTAGGCCCCTTTTTCCCACATTTACTCAAAGAGAAGAAACCCAAGTTGAAGCTGCAACAAACTTTGCAGATGACGCCAGATAGGCCTACTTGGAGTATGCCTCTTTCCCTCCTGATCTTAGGGAACAATGGTCTTTTGACCAGTTCATGAATCAAAGGAACCAGAGGAATGGTGGAAGAACTGACTACAGAGCTCTTATGGGTCCTAGAACGGATTACCAACAAGCTCTCGGAAAGGTGTCCTTGGCTCGTTTCGATTGAAGTGATGCATGCACAACTAGAGCATGGGTACAGAAACTGGATAATTACTTATCTTTGAGACCTATATTATTGTTTACTTCAGACCTTCCTAACTCAGAGAGTTCATCTTATGAAGGTTTGTGATGTAAACTTTGATAGTTTACTCTCAGTGTGGGTTCAAGACAACAAACTTTTGCATGCTTTGGTTCATCATTCAGTGACCTTTGGAGTTGGAACAGTAAATATTTTTGCTAGTGTTCATGGTTGTATTAGATTAGTACAGAGGAGACATGTTAGATCCATATGGTGTTATGTTGGTGAGTTTGTTGAACTTTTGCAAAGGATCGCTTCCCTTTTTGCAAGAAGATTAGAGGAGTTTGCATCTGCAGTTATGAGTTTGCATGACACCTTGAGGAGGTATATTAAGGATTATGGTTTTGGGTTGAACAAATATTTCTTCTAGTTGCCCAAGATCATGCTAGGTACAGGGATTATAGTTATGGACATTATTGGGATGCTTCAGTGGGAGATGTTTCATGGTACAGGTTTCAGCCTTACAAGAAAGTGCAGTATGGGCACGATGGATTGTTAGTATGATCAGAGTGGCGCAACATCAGCATGGTGGATCTTTTCTGAGATTAATTTGGAACCATGGAATCACATTAGTTTGCAATCCAATAGTTTTTGGGAATGAGAAAGCCAATGTTAGCTTTCTAGAGTTTTCTCCTATGGTGCCTTAGTTTGGTTCTTTCAAGGAGCAATTCTTTGAGGAGTTGATTGAGTTTATGTAGTATCTGATTGCTCTTCTTACAGGAGGTTTTCAGGAGGTCTCTTGTGTTGGTACTTTGCTTCACAATACCTTGAGAAGATGGTGCTACAAATCTCCTAGGTTGTCTTGGGACCTGCGATCATTCTTGGTTTCAATTTGGATCATTTTGATTATTGTCGAGGTCTATTGACATTTCTTGAGGACAAGCAATCTTTGGGAAGGGTGGACTGTAATGCCTCCATTTTCAAGTTCTCTAGCAATGTAGTTGTCACTAGCTTTCTAGGTTTGTGTCAGCATGTTTAGAGGGGTAATTTGATGTTACCAGTGAGCTCAGATGGTTTTAAGGAGTCATATGACACTTTTAGATGTTATTTTCGGGTTTTGGTTTGGACTCCAAGATTCTTGGAGGGAGCCTCTATTTTTAGTAAGTCACCCAATTGGGTCCATTTGTTATCTTTTATCATCAAGATCACTCCTACACAATTAGATTTCAATTCTGATGCTTTTTGACCATTTCCGCTAATTAGGAGTAGTATTGAGCTATATTTAATTAGTTTTACTAAGGTTGTCATTTTAATTAAAATATTTAATCGAGCACCTCAGTATTATAGCTTGTTGGAAAGAGAATGAAAAGATTTAAATGATGGGATGCTTAAATTTGACTTTCAGTGCCGAAAATGTTTTAAAAGTAAAATAAATTAATTTTTGGAGTTACTAAACGCCAAAGTTATAAAGTTAAAATATTTAACTTAGCATTATCTAAAATATTGAAGGGGTACTTTTGGGAGACATAAGAAGTCATTTTGAATTTAATAAAGTATTCCTTAAAACTGGATGCCATGTTGAGCAAATAAAGCAAATTCAAATAAATTAAGAAGGGGGAAAAAAGCAAGTGCGGGCGTGGCCTTTTTGGAGATTTATAAAAGATGAATTGAGGAGCTCATTTGGATATTTGGTTTTTTCTTGCTAGAGAAGCTAGTTCTTCTTCTTCTTGGTTTGTGAGGATGGAAACCCTTATAGGAAACATTCTCCATGTTATTGAAAGACATAATTTGGAGAATTGCTTGGTGATTTCACACAGGAATCACAGCTGGGCGTTAATGGAGTTTTGATTTCTTCTTCTTCTTGGATATTCCATCATTATCCCACATAGATAGTTTGTTTATTCTTGTTATTATTTGTTTTAGATTTGTTATTGTTGGGTAGCATATTTAGGATTCTATTTGTTATTTGGTTAGTGATTTGCTATAGTCGTGAGTGCCAGATAGAGCACACGGTTGCAGTCATGCTTATGTATAAATATCTTTCCATAATGCAAATGAAGTATTCTATTACTCCCCAAAATCTGATATGGTATCAGAGCTAATTGATGTTGTGCCTATTCTTTGGTAATAATGACATGATAGATAGGTGAGCTGAGGTTTCTATTAGCTCGCATCCTCTGTGAGTTGGCAAGCCACACATTGGAATTTCTCTCACTATGGCACCCCTGTTACCGTGGTCATTGAATCGTATGTTGTCGATGAACACTGGTAATAGACGTTGATATATGCCTGAATCGGTTTGTTCTCAAACTTGTGGCGTATATCGAATGTGGTTGGACAGTTCAATATTAATCGGCTCTATTCAATTTGTACAGCGGGATAAGACTTCTGATGCATGAGAAGATTTGGATAGCAGGAGTTTTGATTAGTAAGGGAGTGAATATTTTTTATAGGCCCGTGGTGTTCTATTGGACCGATCTATCCTCTTCCACGGATGACAATTGCATATCGATGCTATGCTCGGGCTCACAATTTCGCATCATTGGCGATGCAACATAGCTCCCAGGCTCGTAGTCATTAATTGACGGAGTTAACCATTCTACCCGAAGTACAATTGTTGTTGGGTGGCCTTTTGTCTCGATCGTGGACAAATTAGAGGTTGAGAGCTTGCGTGCATGTCTCCTTCATAGTCTTAAGAGGTCGTGATATGCCATCGCGTACATGCACACACTATTGTGAATTAGTGTTTGTGGTCTGCGGAGTGGTGATCCTGGTGCGCTTGAAAGCGTAGTCATTTATACTTGATGGGCGTCGCCACAGACAGTGTCATAGTTTGAACTACATGACAACTGCTTGGGTACATTTTTTTATGTTTTTTTTTTAATTTTTATTTTCATAAGACTCCATCAAGTATAAATTTCATTGAGGAATGTCAGAAACATAAAATAAAAATAAAGATTTTCAAGCCTATGCTTTAAACAAGAGTTGTGTCATTTTTCAACTCTTCAAAGGGGGTGTTTTTTTTTTGTTCTTCCTTCATTAACAATGGTAGGAAGTTCTCCAAAATTCCTTCTTTCAGACCTAGCTATTACACGGAAATAATTATTTCGCTTGGAAGACAAAACTGAAAACACAACTTGAGTTTGAAGAGGTTTGGGATGTGGTTAGTGGCACCACAACCAGACATAAAACAGATGCTAATGCGCAAAAGAAATTTGATCAAGCCAATAGAAAGGCAAAATTGATCATTTTGTTCAGTGTGTCTGATGATGTTCAACCCTTTATCTGCAACTCGTCCACAACCAAAGATGCATGGGACAAGCTCAAGACGATGTATGAGGCCAAGAATTAGAATCAGATCTTGAATTTGGAGAGTCAGCTACACAACTTGAAGATGAAGAATGGAGAACAGTTAGAATCCTTCCTCAAAAGGATTGCGGAGTTGAGAGCTTCCCTACAAGCATTAGGGAAAACAATTGATGATGCATTTTTGGTGCCTATTGTCCTACGGGCACTACCTCCCAGATATAAAGTCTTTGTGACAACTTTGAATGTCACTGAGACAACACCCACATTTGAGAAGCTAGTAAATCTACTCCAAAAAGAAGAATCTATCAGCCAGGAACATGATCAAGATGATCATGCCATGACTACACGTCATAAAGGCAAGAAGCCTATGAAGCAGTTCAGTGAACCTCCCAAATCTGGTAATTCATCCAGTTCTCAAAAGAAGTGTCCAATATGTGAAAGAGTTGGACATGATGTGATTTTTGGTACAACTCCTTCAACAAGGACCATCCAACAAACACCATCCAAAGAAGCCACTTCAAAGTGGCAAACCACAATGGGAGCAGAAGAACAAACAAAAACAACAAAGCAATGTTGTTGAAGCAGAAGATTCTCCAGATGAGGAATACGTGCTTTTAGCTCATACGTCAGAAGATGGTTCACAATCAACATCAATATGGTATGTGGACTCAGGTGCCACAAAGCACATGACTGGTCAGAAGGAATGGTTTCTCACATTGAAACCCCATCATGGTACGGTCACTCTTGGAGATGATACCACTCATGAAATCAAAGGTATTGGTGACATCTCTTTGAAGTTTGGCATTAATCGTTGCAAGATTACTAATGTCTTGTACGTGCCAGGACTTACCAAAAATCTCCTTTCTGTTCATCAATTTCTTGACCACAACCTTAGGATTGAGTTTGATTGCCATCAGGATACAAAGATTTGTCTTATTAAAGATAAGTCTAAAAATGAGAAGATTATTGCTAGTGCTACTGAGATTGGAAAAATGTTCAGGCTTGATACAATTGCTAATAATCAAGCCTAAGTGACTAAGGATGAAGATCTTTCTCTTCTTTGGCATCGTAGATTTGGTCATTTAAGCACTAGTTACTTGCAAACACTTAGTAAAAAATGCATGGTCCAAGGGCTTCCCTCACTTGAGAAGTCGAGTGCTATTTGTTCTAGTTGTATTGCTGGAAAACAACATAGAGCACCCTTCTACCCTAGTGAGCATCGTGCAAGCCAACCTTTGCAGCTGGTGCATGCCGATTTGTGTGGGCCTATGCCACCTAGTCACAATGGCTATAAGTATTTTCAGTTGTTTATTGATGATCATACAAGGAAAATGTGGGTATATTGCTTGTAGCATAAAGATGAAGCTCTATCATATTTCAAAGAGTTTCGTACTCAGGTGGAGAAAAATACGAATCACTGTATTCGTGTCCTTCGCTCAGATCGAGGGGGGGAATACACCAGCACATAATTCTCCACATATCTGAAAGAAAATGGAATTCGGCATCAACTGACTGCAACATACACACCTCAGCAAAGTGGAGTTGCTGAACGAAGAAATTGCATCATCGTGGAGATGGTCCGAAGTATGTTGAAAGATTCTCAACTAGAGCGTGCATATTGGGCTGAAGCTGTTCACACTATAGTTTATCTTTTGAACCGTGCACCAACCAAAGCCCTTGATGGCATCACACCAGAAGAAGCATGGACAGGGGTAAAGCCTTCTATCTCTCATCTTCGTGTGTTTGGATGCACTGCCTATATGCATATTCCTAAATAGAAAAGAAAGAAGCTAGATGAAAAATCAATGAAATGTATTCTTCTAGGATATAGTAATGAATCCAAAGCATATCGTCTTATGGATCCTAATACAAAGAAGATATACATTAGTAGGGATGTAATTTTTGATGAGAAGAGTGAGTCAAGTTCTCCTCCCACTTCATCACCTGCGATAGATAATGCTCCTATTTTCAACATGGATGGTAAAAATGATGGGCGTGTTGACACTCAGTCAACACCCACCACCGTCACAAAACCATTACCAAAATGGTACACTAGTACTATTCGAGATGCAAAGCTAGATGGAGTCCCAGACACTTCCATTTCAGGTCCAAGGACTTGCAACCTGGCTTGCAATGAGGTAAACTTAGCTCTAATGACTACAGTTGTTGAAAATTTTGAGCCATCTAATGTTCAGGGAGCACTAGAGTCAAAGCCTTGGAAAGAGGCTATGGATGGAGAGTATCAATCTTTGATGAAAAACAACACTTGGGAGCTTGTTGATCTACCACCTGGTAAGAAAGCAATTGGTTGTAAATGGATTTTTAAAACTAAGTATAAAGTAGATGGTAGTATAGATAAACATAAGGCTAGACTTGTAGCCAAGGGTTATGCCCAGAAAAAAGGAATAGACTATGAGGAAACATTTGCTCCCATTGCAAAGATAAAAACCATTAGAATGATTTTTGCTTTAGCTGCGCAATTTGGATGGAAATTGTATCAAATGGATGTAAAAAGTGCCTTTCTTAATGGGGACCTTAAGGAAGAGGTCTAGATGACCCAACCAAAGGGATATGTTGCACCTGGTAAAGAGGAAAAGGTATGCAAACTTGTCAAGTCCCTATATGGTCTCAAACAAGCTCCTTGAGCTTGGTATATTAAAATTGATGAACACTTGCTAAAAAATGGTTTTACTAGGCATCCATATGATCCTAATCTCTACCTCAAGGATCAAGGGGGGGATATTGTGATCGCTGTTGTATATGTTGATGACTTAGTTATCACAGGCAACTCAAAATCAATGATTGAGACAACCAAGATTGGTCTCAAGAAAGACTTTGATATAACAGATCTTGGGCTACTTCACTATTGCCTCGGTTTAGAGGTATGGCAGAAAAATCACCATATTTTTGTTTCTCAAAGAAAATATGCCAAGACATCGCTCGAGAATTTCAGAATGATGGATTCCAAACCCATGTCTACACCTATGGAATTAGGTTTGCAGTTGTCTGTTTCTGATTCATCTCCTCAGGTGAACGCAACTCTCTATCGACAAATGATTGGGGGTTTGATTTACTTGACTTATACTAGACCAGATATCAGTTTTGTTGTTAATTATCTTTCACGATTCATGCAAGATCCAAAGAAATGTCATTGGCTAGCAGCAAAAAGGGTCTTAAGGTATATACATGGTACAATGAATCATGGTTTGGAATACAAAATAAATGATCAATTCTTCTTGATAGGGTATACAGATGCAGATTATGTAGGTTCAGTTGATGATAGGAAATCCACATCTGGATTTGTTTTCTTCTTGGGTTCAGGTCCTATTTATTGGGGAAGTAAGAAACAAGCCACAGTTGCTCGTTCCTCAATAGAAGCAGAATATCGTGCAACAAGTGCAACAGTTTGTGAAGCAGTATGGTTTCGTCGCATATTAGAAGGATTGGGGGTACCACAAAATCAACCTACAACCCTCTATTGTGACAATCAAAGTGTTCTCAAGCTTGTTCGTAATCCAGTGTTTCATGAACGAACCAAGCATCGAAGTTGACTGCCACTTCATACGAGAACACGTTCAACAAAACAATATCTAGCTCCAATTCTGTTCAACTTAGGAACAATGTGCTGATATCTTCACCAAGCCTCTTGCATGTGTGAGGTTTGAAAGTTTTCAGGGTTCTCTTATTAGTACTTTAGAGAAATGATGTAATAAGGGGGGAATGTTGGATATTCCATCATTATCCCACATAGATAGTTTGTTTATTCTTGTTATTATTTGTTTTTGATTTGTTATTGTTGGGTAGCATATTTAGGATTCTATTTGTTATTTGGTTAGTGATTTGTTAAACCTATGAGTGCCAGATAGAGCACACGATTGCAATCATGCTCATGTATAAATATCTTTCCATAATGCAAATGAAGTATTCTATTACTCCCCAAAATTCGATACTTCTTTAGTTCTTTGATCTTGATATTACCAGAGATTTATTGTGGCGAGTGAATAAGGATATTTCAGGGATTTATTGTAGATCTTTTCCGGTTTGAGGTTGGCCATACTAGTTCCTTGGTGGCCGTACATGCTTGGTAGGGTGTTGGATTCCAGTTGCTGGTCGGATAGGGTTTTGGAGGGGATTTACTTGCTGGTTGGGGTCGCCCTAGGTTGGAGATTACAGAGTTTTCTTCGCATTGGCTTTGGAGGAGGGTTTTGAAGAGTGGCGTCCCATTTTGGAGTTACCAGCTTGCTGGTTGCAACTTAGCACATGGTCAAAGTTCTTAAATTATTCTAGGTATGTTGGATTTGGATATGTTAGGATATTTTATGATCCGGGTCACCTTTGCATTTGAGTAGAATTGTATTTCCTGATCATAATATAAATTTGGAAATTTTTTTGTTCATTGTAACTCTGAAAATTGTAAAATTTCTGAGTTGTTTCATTGCTGCAATCTATTTAATTTCTGTTCATTATTGCAAAGAATTATCATCTGCATATTATCTCCTACTCTCGAAACACATCAAACCATTCACAAAAAGACAAGGCAGAATAAGGGTGTATGTTACATTGTACCTTGACCTCCTTGATTTGCGAGTTTTCATTCTCAGACCTAGATGCTAGAATAGTAAGTGTTCATTGAAATTTTTGGATTAGGGTTTTGGTGGGTTGTTCAAAGATGCCTTTTCCATCTATCTCTACCCTTAAGATGCCTAGAGAGAGCATCAAAGTCCCCACAATGGCCTATGTCCTAGGTTTGGAATGTGGGAATGGCTTCCTACACTAGTCAGTCGTTTTCTTTCACATCAAGCCAGCCATGGCATCCTTCTATGTAGAAATAGGCTTTGAAGGTGTGGAAGATGGTCAGTTACAACTTGCAATTGTCCTTAGCAATTATGATGAGGATTCCCTTTGGGGTGGAAACCCTATCTACATCATTAATGGTGATCATTGGTTCCCTTGTTGCTTGCCCCATTGGATGTCCATACTTTTCGATTTCAATGGTATTGTGATGAATACCAACACCAGGTGGAAGCCTATAGGGAGTTTTGTTAGCCTTTTGTGGGTTAATGGTACTCTCCTTGTGTAGGGTGGTAGTTGGAGAAGGATAATAAAAATTGATGGGAAAGTGGAGGTTTGAAGATTGGGGTTGACGATTGGGAAAGGTGGTATGCAAAACTTCAAAGTTTCAATAAGAGTGCATTGGAAGTGAGGGATGGTCGGAAGGCATGGAAATAGAGGGAAGTCCGACATCTCGATGGAGATAGAGAGAGAAGCACACTTGAGAAGAGGCATGCCAGGAAGGGTAACTTAGCAATTCCGACTGCTTACACAAACTTTGGAACTTTCTCGTGCTTTCACACATAAGAACCTTGGAGGACTTGGGCAAATGCTTGCGAGATGAAGGGGGATCTTTTACAGAACTTTGGATTAGGGGAGATGCTAGAGCTATGAAATGGGCGTTTTGGATTACAACACAAATTATGGAAAAATGGGATATGACAAGGAACCCTAGCAAAAGGGAGATAATAGAAAAAATCATAAATACCCTCATTAGTAGCCTGAATGAAAAATAAATCTTCAGTGCTTCACTAACAATTTATTGTTTCTTGTTGGATGTTTGGGAAAAAATTCAAGCAAAATGTATGTAAAATCTAGATGCTGTACCAATGCAATGCATGAAAGACAAAAGAATGGATAAGATTCAAGACGGTAGAAGGTGTAATGTTTAAACATCAAATACATATGTAGTTTTATGTTTAAGGTATGCAAAATGTCTTCTCCCCTTGAAAATTTGTCTTGAAGAAATTCTGAAATCATTGATTATCATTTTGGTTGTAGTGAGCTGGAGTTGCATACACTTTTTGTTGGGGACATAACTGATGATAGTTTGATTCTATTATTGAAAATGCTCAGTTTTACTCTTAAAGTTGTTTGCATGTTTCAAAAGGATGAAAGCTGAGCTTTTATAGTCACTAATATTATAGATTACAAAATGCAACATTGCAATAGATGAAACCTGCAAAGGATTTCATTGCTCTTATAATCTAAAAATCTAAATGCAAAAGATAAGAATTTTATAATTTGTTTGAAAATTTAAATACAGACTTATTACTGTCATCCTTAGGTTTCACAGACCCTAAACCTGCATGGTATCAAAATTGTGTGAATGAAATTGTGTTTTAATTCTTTTCTTTTAGGCAGCTGAAGTTCTACCCCAGTTGTGAGTCAGACAATTTTCTGGCATGTAGTGAGTTTTTCGATTAAAATTTCAGCAAGATTTATTGAAAACTCGCTGCTAAGTTTCCTGGAGTTACTCAATAGGCATTACAACTCATGATTTCTCATGAGTCCATTGAGTAACCACAAGTTTTTTCAACTATGGTTTCAGCTTTGTGTTACAAGAAAAAGATTTTAAAATATCATTCAGGAAAACCATGCTGGGGTGTTGCAGAATGGGTTGATAACCTACTTTCTTTGCAAAGCCTGCCATATATTGTATGGAGTTTGGCATTATTGAGCAGCAAGAGGATATTTATGTTGATTGAACTTTGCTTTCATTTTAATAATTAATTAATTAGTTTATATGTGATCTTTTTAATATACAAACTGATGAACTCTTTTTAGGATATTAGTTTGCATTGCAAAGTGTTTGGCGGCATGGAGATGAATATGGAAGAGAATATTTATATATCTCAAAATCTAGCTTTGTTTCCAGAGGATTCATCTTGTAGATGTTTCAGCAAAGAGAGAGTGATTACATATTCTTTTGTTTGTGGCATATTTTTTTCAGAATACATCATGGTTGGGATCTCTAATCAACACAGTCATAGGGAATATCAAGCTTGCTATTACAAATATCCATATCAGATATGAGGACACTGAAAGGTTGGGTCCTTACTTTTCTCACCTGTTCAATCTGTCATGTACATAATCATCTATCTACTTATTCATGTAATCCTTATTGATCATGTATCTGACAAAGGTTTTCTTTTAGCAATCCTGGACATCCATTTGCAGCAGGAATGACATTGGAGAAACTTGCATCAGTGACTGTTGGCGATGATGGAAAAGAAACTTTCGTTACTGGTGGGGCATTGGAATATATACAGAAGGTAGGTTCCATTTTTTTTGGATATCTGAAGGAAAATGAAGATATCAATACTTGTTCTTATTATCATGGAGTCCTATGACTTTTAAACTTAAGCAGATTCTTTGTATATATTTGTGTGATTGCCAGTCTCTGTGAATAGCTTCTTCATACTTAATCCAATTATATTGTGGCGGATTTCCAATGATAGGAACAATAAGAATGAACTTTAATTTCTACAATTCAAAGAAAAATTTGTGTGCTAAGAACCCTTTCTTCATGATTATTAATAATTTCATACAGTCTGTGGAGCTTGAGCGATTGGCTGTTTACTTTGATTCTGACGTCAAGCCATGGGAGATTGGTAAACCTTGGGACCATTTGCTACCTTCAGAGTGGAGTCAGGTATAAATTTGATCAAGAGAGGAAAAGCTTTCACCTTTTCTCCAAAGATAGCATTTTCTTTTCCTCTACTATATATTAACAGTTATTTCTCTCAAGATTTTTGAACCTGGAGTCAAGACAGAAGAATCAATATCTAGAAGCCGTGCTTCCCAAGAACATAGTTATCTCTTGCAACCTATACGTGGACATGCAAGATATGTGAAATTTGGATCTACAGATTCAAGAAATGTGGACCAACCACTGCAGAAAGCAATTGTGAACTTGGATGATGTTACTTTATGCTTGTCTCAGGTAAGAATTTTTTTAAATTGTTTTTTTTTGAGTTTTATTTTTGTGGTTTTCATCAAGGAATGGACCATATTGGTTTTTGTTTTCTTTGTTTTGCATTAATTCTCTTTTCAATAATGGTCAAAGGTTCTTTCTGTTACAGGCAGAATATCGGGACATTTTGAAGCTGGCTGAGAATATTTCAGCCTTCAATCGTCGCTTAAAGTATGCTCACTACCGCCCTCTTGTGGGGGTCCATGCTGATGCTAAGTCCTGGTGGCAGTATGCCTGTAAAGTACTTGTTGAACAACAAAAAAGAGCAAGGTATATTTATGATCTACTCTTTTGTGCCATACATCTTTTTTGGCATATTTCTAAATGAATGAATGTGCTTTTGCATATGGAATTGCCTGTCATTTGTATAATAAAAGCATAAAAATAATAAAGACAAACCATGAGCAATAAATTGCTGGGTTGTCTGCTCTCATTTGCATTAGTTGAGTGAGGAAATCCTCCTTTGATGGCATTGTTTGAGAGGGCAACTTTCCTCTTGTTGGCAATAAATACAATGCACAATGACACTTGTAAGCTACCAATTGAGGCATGATCTTTGTAAGTAGGGACAGCCCTTATTAGGGGCCAAGAAAGCTGTGTTAAGAATAACAGCAAATTTTTCTGCAAGGTATGTACTTGGAAAAGAGAAGAAATATGGAGATAGTGCATAAAGTATTCGAAGTGGACTAAGTGGAGGAATAAAAGAAGAAAGGAGAGCAACTATTCGAATCTTTATTGTGTGTACAAGTGGCACAAGAGGCAACAAAAAAAGTTAGTTGTAGTTGTAGGATAAAAATTCAGTGTCACCATATTTTTCCTTAATGTTGATAGTTATTAATTTTCACCTACAACTTAGGGTAAACAAGATTTCAAAGAAACAATAAAACATTGTGACAAAATGACACCTAACACAACCTAAAGAAAGACTAAGTCCTAACCCAAAATATTTGAATATGCCTATTTTAATTTAATATAATAGGTGTGACATAACTTGAAATCAAAGGGCAACTTATGCTCCCCCAAGTTTCTGGGACAGGGATAGTAGGAGACGGGGGGACATGTTTTTGGTAAAGGTTTTCTTGGGCCATTTTTTAAGGATGGCAAGGGATGACTATATCATGATCTTCAAATGGGTTTGGATAGATACAAAAAAAAAATTCTCATTTTTTTAATGCTACATATTATGATAGTATTCTTCATGTGGGTTCACATAACCCATAAAACAAATATAGTCATTTTTTTTGATGTGATAGATTATGAGACATTTTTTTATTTACAGACCTATAAGTATAGAGTTATAAATTTTATATATAGAGCTTAGCTATAAACTCATATAGCATATAAAATTCTTCATTCATAAGGATCTTCATAAAAACCTAAAAATGTATTTTTTTTGTTATAATAACTCTTACTATTAGTAAATTAGTTAATATCTATTCTATTTTTTAGAGTTAGATTCGGATCTAAGTTTTAAATTCAACAAATTTTTTTTTTTCTATCTATAAATGATTTTTTTTGTCATGTTGGATAAAAATATATATTTTAAAGTATAATTACGTTTGTAAAAAAAAATAATGTGTCAGATACAAATACATTATTTGTATTATAAATACGTTTATAGTTATACTAAAAAAAATAAAAAAATAAAAATCCTCTACATAATTTAAAAACTTTATGTATAATTTGATCCGTCAGAAACAATTATTAAGGGATCAAGACTTTTAAGAACATTTTGTTTCCATAGTCCATGATTGTTAGTAATCAAGATTTCTGGATAAAATTGTGTGCAAATTTTTCTTCATCAACGTTTCGGATCATACTCCATGATCCATCATCAGGATGATTAGCAGATAAAGAGAGATGAAAATTAGATAGCAGACTTGGATAGAAATAGGGGAGAGGGTGGTGAGGAAAGGTTGTGAGGCACTTAATCCAAAAAGATGAAAAAGTCAAAGGGAGGAGAAAAATAATTAGAGAAAATTGCAAAGAAGAATTTTAATGAGAAAACCTAGAAAAAACATCTAAATAATTAAACAAAAGGACAAAAGAACTCTTAAATTAAAGAAAGAAACAAAGAACCAAAGGAAGAAACCAAAAATGAGAGGAAAAAAAGAAGGCCAAAAGGGAACACAAAGATAAGAAGACATAAAAGAGAACAAAAAGAATTGAAAGAAGAAATAAAGAGACAAATGAAAAAATATATATTAAGAAATAGAACATAAAATAATAAATATCAACAAGTGAATAACACAAATTTAAGAGAAACCTAACAAGAAACAAAAATAATAAATAGAAATAGAAAGAACAAATTAAGAATAAAAACATGAAGGAAACAAATAAAAACACCCAAGAAAAGAAGACACAAACCAATAAATAATACTAAATAAAGAAAATAAGTCATAAATTGCAACAAATAAAAGCAATACAATAAAGAAATAAGTCACAAAATATAAATGAAAATGAAGGCAATCAAAGAAAGAAAACTAAATAAAGAAAGAAACATAATGTAATGTCCCTTACCCAACCTTGTCCTAGGACTTGCTTGTTGTCCCTAGAATTCATTTGTTGATTAGGATTCGGGTTTCTTCCTTCCAAATGAGTAATCTCATAATTCCATAACTCTAGATTGGGATCCTGTATTCATCCATATTGACACATATCCATTAACATTAATATCTAGATATCAAAAATAAGACAATCATAATGCAATTATACAGACATAATCATACTTGCAGATTGAAAACATAAGAAGAGTCACTCAGCCAATCAGGAGAGGAGAATCCCTAAGGGGCCAATGGGTCTACCACCTTCTATTGCCCAACCTTTATCTTAGGCCAACGGGGCAATATACATGTGTGGAACCCCCATCCCTCCATGACCCAACCTTTGTAGAGGGCTAGCGGGGCAGTATGCCCATCCCTTGCTTCAGGCCAACGGGGCGGAAGCCTAGATGGGGTTTATAGACAAACCACTTAGGTCATGACTCAACTCTCCTAGCAGGATTACAAACACAATTCAAACAATCGACATGCAATCATTAGTACTTTATTTGTATTTACACATATTATGCAATAAGAGTATTTAATATGATCAAAATTGTTCCTTGAGTCCTAATATGAAGGTATATCAGAATACAAAACTAAATTAAGCAATATTCATGTCTACATGTTCATTATGTTCTTTTGTAATTCAATACATCCTGCAAGTCCAATATTTGCAAAATTAAAATATAAATGTAGATTAATCATCATTAGAGCCATATCTATAGAAGATAAACCATTTGACCTCTGATCAGTCAAGGACTACACAGTCCACCTAAGTTCAATGCCAATTACCAATATAATGAGTCTATTTCCAGATTCGATACTCACGAAGGAATGGTTCCAACACATTAGAGGTGACTGTGTGCATTCCAATGAATAAAGCATATCAATTATTTTTAATAATACACAGATCAGTTGGGCATACAAGGTTTATGCAGCATTGTTATGTCAAATTGAGGAAAACTAAATATTAAAGCTAAGTGAGTAGTCTCACCTGAGTTGTTGTATCTCCACATTTTCTGATTCCTTACTCGCCCTCCTTCAACCTCATACTGGATTGATCATAGGGTGAGGACAATTCATAAATATACATAATCTTCTTATGTTTATATTAAAGAGTCATCATTACTTATAAGGCTTAACAATTGTTGCGTGTATCATTTGTATATTCACAAGTGATTCACATATCTACTTATCCATACGTATTATATATATATATATATATATATATATATATATGTATGTATGTATCATCATTTCTAATTGACTTCAATGTATAAGTATATATATATATATATATATATATATATATATATTTCTATATGAATATGTATATATATTCTATTTAAATATGTATACATCACTATTCCTAATAAATATTTATATATCATTATTGTAAATAATATATTAATATATATATGTTAAGCTTGCTGCTCAATGTATTATTCCTTCATTCCATCTTCCTATTCCCCCCTATATTCTTCATGTTTTATAGCCTCCCTTTTAAAGTGAAGAGAGGCATCTTTTCTAAAAAGAGATGACCTCTTGAATGGTTACGATTCCCCTTGATATTAATTGTTACCATTGCTGCCCTGCTTTTAAGTCTTTAATTGCTGCTTTATGGTAATTTTTAGGAATCGCTGCTTTAGTTTAGAATAGTCAATGCATATTAACAATGGTCATTATATTTTGTTTTGTATTATTTATATTTATTATTTTATGTTTATTACTTTATATTTTATTTGTTTATTTTATTTTTAATATATTTATTATTATTATTATTATATATATTTTAGTATTTATATATTATGATTAATGATATTTCAATTGTCAATATTATAGTATATATAATTATTATGTTATCTTGCAATAATTATAATTGTAATAATATTAAATTGTTATGAATCTTATTTATTTACTCTATTTATTTATTTGTATTTCAATGTTTTATATTTTATTGTTGCAATTTTGGAGGACATGACACATAATAAAACAATTCAAGAGAAGAACCAAACAATAACAAATCTAGTAAAGAATTAAAATAAATAATGAAATAAAGAAGAGAAGATAATTGATAGAAATATAAATAACAAAATTAAGCAAATGAATAAAAGAGAAGAAAACTAAAATCGATAAAGCCCAAAAATAATAGGAACCAAAAACAAGGAACAAAGAATAAGGCTAAAACAAATAAAACCACAAAATTAAACAATTAGAACCAAGGAACAAGATATTAAAAAGAATCACAAAATGAAGCAAGAATAAGAAGGACAAAGAATTATAAACTACCAAGAAAAGAAAAAGAAAACAAAAATTTCAAATCAAACAAACAAAGGAAGTAAATAATAAGAACCATAAAAGAAAATGAAAAAGAACAACCAAAAATTGAAACAAAACATCAAAAGAGAAGAACAAAAAAGTTGGAATATTCGGAAAGAAAAATGAGGAAAGAATAAATAAAAGACATAAGAGAGAGGGAAAGCGAAGAGCCAAGCAAGAATGAAATTGAAAAACAATAAAAAATGGCAAAACATGAAAGGATGGAAAGACAAGAAGAAAGTAAAAAGAAACAAAAATAACTAAAAGAGGGAAAGAAATTATAATAAAAGGAAAATTAAATAATTCAATTACGAAAGGTAATTAGATAAAAAAGAACCCAAAATAAATAAACAAGGAAAAAAGAAACAAGAGAACAAGAGATCAATAAAAGAAATGAAGGAAAATTACAAGAAGAAAAAGATAAGGGAAAGAAATAACAAGGAAAGGACAAGAAAGGGGGAGGAACAGGAGGGAGAAAAGAAGGGAAAGCAAGGGAGGATTAGGAGGAGGGAGAGAAGATCGGAAACCCACAAGAGTAGGGGAAGGGGAGAGAGAAAAGGCGAGAATAGGGTGAGGGGGCAGAGACCGCAAAGCAAGAGGAAAGAAAGGGGACTACGAGAGATCAAGAGAGAGGGTATTGAGGCTATTTAGAAGCGGCTTCCAAGAGAAACTTAGAGCCCAACCTCTATCTCGGTTAAGGTTGGAGGGGTGGGTTTTGATTTCAATGGCCTCTTTGAAGATATCGCCCTCCATTCGTTTCCCCTCAAACCCAAGTGGTGGAAACGTTATGTAGATGACACCAATATTTGTTGGTCTCATGGTCTTGAAAAATTGGAAGATGAGGTAATGGCTTCTAAATTTGTTGATGAGGTAATGGTTTCTTATGAGGAGTATAGAGCACTTCCAGATAAGGTCAAAGATCATCTAGACTTCAAGCACTATATGGAGCATCAGGTGGATTATAGCAATCAAAAAGGAAAATCAAAGAAATGCGAGCAACCAAGTGTAGAGAGCATCTTGAACAATATCCAACGGAAACTTATGCTTTCACAATGAAGATTAGCTCGTAGCTTGCAGTGGCGGTTGATAAGGAAATTTTACATCATGAAAATAGTATGGTGGAACCCCAGAATGTTGATACTTTCAGCGCTCAAGAAGTTGTTATCAGTCATGACAACAATTCTGATTTTCATGACAGTAGTAAGGAATCTTTGCATCAGCATGAGACAATAGTGATTTCATAGGTGGATGATGTTTCTATTGAGTTGTCACATGAAGGTACTCAAGATTTGGGTACTAATGGTGCAGTGTGATGTAAATTCATGTCATGGTGAGTCTGATTTTTCAGATCAGACCTTAGAAAACAAGTGAGAAGGTTCATGTGTTGGCATAGAATCCCTAGATCGTGAGTTGGACGGTGGTACAATTACATTGGAAGTGGAAGCGTGTGAAGATACTGTCATATCAGGAGCTTCTACCTGGCCAGTTGAGCCTTCCGATGAGATGCTTAGTAGCAATACAGATGGATGTGAGTTTCGTTTATATTGGGATCCAAGTGGTGATAGAGTTAGTATTGCAATTTGGATGGGTCCCATGGGTTTACTTACCATTTTCAGCATGGTGAAGTTGAGATCAGTTTTGTGCAGAGGAAGTCGGAGGGGATCAAACATGGCAGACTTCCATTCTGGGTTTGGGATCTAGGGATATCTTGCGCAGTTGTGTTTATGCTGGTGCTACGGGAGTTTAAGAGATGTGTGGGACATTTCACAGTTTTTCTTTTGGGCCTTCCGAGGAGTGGAGTTTCTTTGCAGTTGTGATTGCTTGGGGACAAGCAATTTCAGGGAGGGCGGACTATCATGTCCCCGTTTTCGTGAGCATCAGAGTTTGATGGGTTAGCCTATTACTTGGACCCTTGTAGGCTAATATGTTTGGATAGAGGATCTCAGTGGCCGTTAATGGAGGTTGTTGTCATTTCCATTTCTTTAGTTCAGTATTGGGTTCAGTTCTAGGCCATTGCGAATCAGTGTTTGGCTTAGTTTGAGGGACTTACTATTTATAGTAAGTCAATCTAGTAGTGATGCTATTTTTAGTCAAAGCACTTGGACACATGGGGTTTTTATAGTGTTGACCCTAGCTTCTGACGGCACATCAAAATACTGAATATTGAGGGAGATTAATATTTAAGTGGTTAAGTTATATTTAAATAATAAATGGGATATTATAAAGTTATATTTTAACTTTATAAAAGTGAGCCACTTAAATTTAATAAAGTGAGATTATAATACTTGCTAAATGGTACGTCCAAGTTGAGAGATTTATTAAAAAGGGGTATCAAACATTTAAATACATTTTAAATATATTAAAATGATCTCATTGGAAATCATGCCTCTTGGAGAGAATATAAGAAAGAAAAGGGCAAGTCGACCTCATTCTTTCATGAGCATTTGACATTGACTTCTTGTGGCTTCTTTGAAGTTTTTTCCTGAGACAAGGGTTTCAACATATTACCACCATTGGAGAACACGAATTCTTCAGTGTTCTGCAATCTTGAAGCTGTGAAAGACCAGCTGAATCATTGCTTCTGAGAGGGCTTCATTCAGGAGTTCTATTTGTGCTTCATCGGATTTACAGAGAGATTCATAAATAATGGTTTCATCATCAGAGGATTGTTTCCGGGTATGAATGCTTTCAATGCAATTTCATGACAATAATAATTCTGATATAATATTACAATTGTACTTCTGCATCTATGTGTTTTGTAAATTTTATGCATTTTTTTAGTAAACAATTCAAGAAAACTTCAAACTACCTTTCCATCTTGCATTAGGACTCTGCCTAATCCATCTCCAGATACGTCCGTAATAACTACAAAATGACCATTAGGGTCTGGTACAACCAAAATTGGTGCAGCCGTTAATTTCTCCTTCAACGTATCAAATGCTTCTTGACATTTCTCAGTCCATTCAAATCTTTTTCCTTTTCTCTGAAGGGAGGTAATGGGGTGGGCGATCCTAGAGAAATCTTTTACAAACTTTCGATAATACCCTGCCAATCCCATGAAACTTTTAACTTCATGCACATTTTTCGGTATTGGACATTCCTCTATAGCTTTTATCTTTGCCGGATCCACTGCTATTCCCTTAGCTGATATTATATGTCCCAAGTATTGTACCTCTTTTTGAAAGAAAGTGCATTCTGACAATTTTCCATAAAGTTTATGCTCTCTCAACCGTTGAAGGACCACTTGAAGATGCTGAAGATGCTCAACCTCGTTTTTGGAATAAATGAGAATGTCATCAAGGAAAACCATTACAAACTTGTCCAAACAATCTCGGAAAATACTGTTCATTAGGTTCATAAACGCAGCTGGGGCATTGGTGAGTCCAAATGGTAGAATTGTAAATTCGTAGTGACCGTACCTAGTCCTGAAAGCTGTTTTATGAATGTCTTCTTCTTTCAACCTTAGCTGATGATATCCTGACCTTAAGTCTATCTTAGAAAACAGTGCTGCCCCTTTCATTTGATCAAAGAGATCGTCTATTCTGGGTAAGGGGTATTTATTTCTAATGGTAAGATTGTTGAGCATATGGTAATCTATACACAGGCGAAGTGTCCCATCCTTCTTAACAAATATCACTGGTGCACCCCAAGGTGATACACTAGGTCGAATCAGACCCTTATCCAGTAATTTCTGCAGTTGCGCCTTTAGTTGCATTAGTTCCATGGTGCTCATACAATACGGTGCCTTAGAAACAGGTTCAACCCTTGGAACTAAATCTATGGAGAAATCAAACACCCTTCTTGGTGGTAACCCAGGTAGTTCCTCTGGAAACACATCTTGGTATTCCCGAAGATAGGGATATTTTTCAGCGAAGGTTTCTTCCTTAGATTCAATTTCCATTTCCCCTTCCCTACTTTGTGTGTGCATTAACATATCATCAAAATACATGCTTCCCTTGTATTCCCTAACTTCTTCCATTTTAACTGCAAACATTTGGCATCCTTTCCTTTTATTCCTTTTTAGCTACATGGCTGAAATTTGTTGTACCTTAACCTCTCGGTGTACCCCTTGAATTAACACTGGTTTTCCTAGGTCATCCACACACTCCACTGTCTTTGCAAAACAATCAACCTTAGCCCTATGTTCCCTTAACCAATTCATTCCAATGATCACATTATAGGAACCCAAAGGTGCCACGTAAAGGTTAATCTCTGTGGTGAAGCCTGGAAGTTCTACCCTAGCTTCAAACAGACACTGCTCTACCCAAGCTCTCGTTTGATTAGCATATTCAACTTTCCATGATTTAGCCATGAACCTGGTTCTTTTAGGAAATCTACCAAGTAACTTAGGGGATATGAAACATTCAGTGGCTTAGTGTCTATTAAAATGGTTATTGGGTTCCCGTAAAGCATTCCTGGAGTTTCAATAGGTATGACCTAGTATTCCGCCTGCTTGTTGTCTACTATTGCATGAATTCTCTATTGGAAGGCCGTCTGCTGAGGCGGTAGAGGCTTTCGTTGCTGCTGCCCATGCTGATTCTTAGTAGGGAATTGATTAGCATAATGTTCTCCTCCACAATTGAAGCATCCCCCTGGTGGTCCCTTCTTTTCCAGACTTTTGCTTGAATTAGCTTCATCCTTCCTAGTATTGTTATTGCCTTTCTTATCCTTCTTGTAATCATACTGATTATTCTTGTATCCCTTCCTTTTGAAATTCTGGTGTGATTGATTCCATTTGCCCTTGTTGCGATTCTTATTCCTGAAAGAGTCATCCTTTTTCAACCTCTGCTCCTGCTGCACAGCTTTTTCATAAGCTTCATCCATGGTCCGAGGTTTCAAAACATCCACTGGACCCCCCATACGATTGTTCAATCCCATTATGAACTTCCGAACTCGGAAGTTTTCATTCTGCTGGTATTGCAAAACATATTTTAACAACCGAGTATACTTCTCCCAATATTCATTGACAGTCAAGGGTCCTTGCTTGAGATTTTCGAAGTCCAACAACTTTTGATCGTAATATAGCCGTGGAAGCCATCTTTGACAAAAAATTCTCACAAACTAATCCCAGGTAACTTCTGCTACTGCCAGACCCAATTCAGCCCTTTTATTTTCACACAAAGTGGCGGTTCTCCTGCCAATTGGTAGGCTGCCCATGCTGCTTTGGAATTATCTGAATAATCCCTTAGCTCAAAATATTTTTCCATTTTAGTCAACCATGCCTCAGCGACATCTCCTGAGACGGAGCCCTCAAACTTAGGGGGTTTGATCTTTTTCATATCATTAGCAAGTTCATTGGCTAACTGACTTCTCTTGTTTCCCAAGCTCGAAGTTTTTGAATTATCTTCATGTCGATCACTCTGAGATTCTGACCTATCGTCTCTCATATCAGATTGCCCTTCTACTTTCCTTTCTAGGTTGACTAGTCGGGCCTGAGTTTCAATCATTAGATTCAACAATTGTTCTAACTTTTCCATAGGGTTGTTATCTTGATCCCCTCTGAACCCATTTCCGGAATTATCCATTCCAATGACATTCTTGGAGATGTTGGTAATTCTAATTAGTCCTCATTTTAAATTAATTCTATAGTTTGCTCAGCATAAGTTAAAGAAATTTTCCATTGAATATTAACAATCAAATATTTTCTGACTCAAATCAATTACCATAAGATTTCAAGCAAAATAGTTTCCAAAAGTTGATATTGATTCAATTCAAAATTGTTTACAAAATGACTATCACTTCCTGTGATAGATTCAACACAAAAAGGTTGCAAAATTTCTATCACTACCTATGATAGATTCAATAAATAGATGATACAAAATTTCTATCACTACCTGTGATAGATTTATTACATGAATGATACAAAATTTCTACCACTACCTGTGATAGATTCAATACAAAATGATCACAAAATTATTATCACTTCCTGTGATAGGTACAATTCAAAATATTCAGGAATCATTTTCACTGCCAGTGATAGGTTCCTCCTGATCACTTAACTCTGAAAATGGTATAAGTCTATATCCAGGAGTTGGAACTCGATCTTCTTTAGATGTTTTTGGTTTGGTCTTGTTATTTGAAAGGTTCTCAGTGCTGCTTTTGTTTCTCAGCTAGTATGGCGGACTTAACAGTTTCCTTCCTAGAGATAGTCCATTTTCTTCTCTCTTTCCGAAGTCACTTCAGAGCTTCAGCCATTGATTCTAAATCCGAAGGAAAAGAGCAGCTTCAATAATCATATCTTAGTCTGAACTTCCACAGTCGGACGGAAACAGGGTCTCAGATCTTCTTTCGAGGTGTTTTCCGCATCATCATCCTGGAGAAACACCGACGGTTGTTTCAGTTTTCTAAGTTTGCATGATGAGCCCCAAGGTTCAGTGTCGAACCTGGTAGCTCTGATACCATATGTAACACTCTACCTGTTCTATAGTTAGAAAAAAGTAAACTAACTACCAGTTTCAGCTGAACTGTAACGAATTTGTAACACTCTACTTGTTTACAGTTTAAAAATGCAAACCAACTTTCAGAATCAGTTGAAGTTTAACTAACTTGCTTTCATGCTAGGTTTCCTTTGCAATTTGAACAGAAAAGAAATTCAATTTAAATAAACACATCATTTTCAATTCCTCAACTAACTTTTGAATTTCCATTCCAGCCGAAAGGAAACAACTAATCGATTTCTTATAACTGAAAATTTAAAAGAACAATAACGAACTTTTCTTTGCTTCCGTAATGTAAGAGCAATAAATATAGTTGTCATCCTAGGGTTTAAGAAATGGAAAAAACTAATTGCCACATTTCATCTGGCAAGTAACTAACGAATTATCTATTTAACAAATTAACTAACTGAAGGCAAGAAATAACTTCTTATAGTCATTATTTGATTTCAAATCTTTCAATTCTGTTGAATGAGTCAAATAACTGTCTAACTAATCAACTGCAGTTTCTACATATGAACTTTTAACAAAAGTAAATACAATTTATTGCAGCATTGCAAATAATCTTAAGTTGAAAAATGTGTGCACCTTGAATTACGAGAGAGAGAGAGAAAGAAAGTACAATGTGACATCGTCACCATGCTGATTTACTTGAACAGTCTTATCATTGAGAGAAAGGGAAACATCATCAAGGGCTTTACTACCCATCCGAAGACCTATTGGTCTTCCGTGTTTCTTCTACTGAAGAAACCTGTCCCTTCACGAGGGTAACCAACAAGGATCAAATTATCATCATGCCATTCTGAGCCTGGTGTCATGAACCTATACCCCTGGTCGATCCCTCCTCTGTAGGTACCTCCTAACTAGAAAGATCAATCTAACCAAAAGTATATCTGGTTCATGATAGCTGACCAATGCCTAACTGACATCATACCTTGGCCAAGGATTTTTATATCGTTACTAGCACTCCTGTGCCGTCAGCACTCTCACCCTTGCTCGACATTTAATATTTTTATTTCTTTTATATTTTATATTTTCAAAGATTCATCTTGCAACATGAGTTTCCAATTGGATATAGTTATTCCAAAATTTCAAAGATGAGAAAGGGTTTACAAGGCTTAGACCAAGTTTTCGTTTTTAGAAATCATAAGCATAACCTTGCTTGCATCAAGAGAAACACTTTAACTATTCTCGGCTCAAGTTAATCTCAGTTCTTGGTCTAATTCTCAGTGACAGGTCTGATTATCATTACCTTTTAGTTTAGGGTTATACCTTTACCATAAAGTTTAAACATAAAGAGAGAAATCCATACGGCATTGAAGATCTTCAAGACCCACATATCTATATACCCCTTTAAAGACTCGGGTGAGCAATTACATGCACTTGACCAACTTCAAGATTAGAGAGAAGATAAGAATAATATTTGGCTTAATCAGGCAGAGCATGTCTTTCAAGTAATTTTCAGTAGTTCAAAAGAATTCCTATTTCAGAAGCATAACAAAAACAGAGATATATTTGATTGCAAGAATAGAATGAGGTTTGGGTTTTCCTTTTAGAAAGATCCTTTTTCAATCCAACCCCTGATGATATTAAAAGATTCGTTTCCATTCATCATACAAAAAGATGAGAAAGATTATTGATTTTATTTTCCTCTACAAAGGATGTTCAACAAGGAATGAAATCGTCGTTGTAATACACTGAAGAATTGTATGCATTACTTGCCTAAAAATGAAGATTCTAATACTCAAATAGTTCCAAACTCTTTTCCTCTGAAGAACAGGTTTAGCTGCAAAGCCACCGTAACTTCTAGACAAGAGAGATGGCGTCGGCGAATTCAGGAGCTAACAACCATATCCCGAAAGATTGAAGCCATGAATTGTTACCAGACACAACGAATGCGGTATCCTATAAGGTTATCTAGCAAGAAGAATGCTAATACAATAGAATGGAAAAAATTGAGCTAAGGTAGCGGTGAAATTCAAGAATGAAGATGAAAGACTCGACAAGTGATTGCCGATACCGCCATATTGGAAATGAGAGGCGCGACCAGGTATGAGAGCAGCAAGTAAGGGGTTAAGACCAGATGATAATCGTCTCTGGAAAGATCGACTAAGCTTCACAATAATAGCCGATGGTGTTTTTCAGAGAAGACGAGCCCCAACAGAGTAGTAGCCGTGAGAAGAAGAAAAAGGCGAATGAAAAGAGAAGCCTCCAGGTTAAATGCGAATACCTCCAATAAACCTCCACTCCCGGATTCCAAGAACCCCTGAGACTTCTTGGCTTCCAACATGGTCGTTTCACTCAAAGGCTCGAAGGAAGGATGACGGAAAGACTACCGCCGACGACTCACAACATTTTTAATTAATTCATTTTCGATATCCTTTCATATATTTTCATATTTGATCGATGGCCTTAGGATTAAATCCATTATTATTAATTTAATATTAAATATCCATTGCAAAAATATATACGTACCAAGAATTGGTTCGCCCAACTTTCAAAAGGATATTGTTAAATTCTTTAATTATATCTTTTATTGTAATTTAATATTTATTAACCATTTGCAATCTCCTTAAAAGGTGATTATATATATATATATATTTAAATTGTCTTACTTAATCAATAATTATATTAAATTATTTATGGCTAAGGTCATGACGTAAACACAACTGTCTTGCACCGACTCTAGGTTTGATGATAAATTGATCCTTGTTAACCACGTCCTCCCCTTGATGATATTTCCCTTTTTCTCGTGGCGTTGACAATCCTGCACCCACTGACAAGAATTATGGTTAGATCGTTCTCAACGTATATCTCATGAACACATTCATTTCCACATGAATAGGAAAACCACTCGCATATATAAGAAAATCATTCTCATTTGAAATTACAACATATAAACAATTATTCTTTCCACAATTTACATTCTCATGAAAAGCAATTACTTGCAACTAACATAGCGACCTTACTTTCATTGTCATACACATGTTCACGATAAAGGGGATGTAACATAATTAGTTTTCATGCTAGGGTTTCCTTTGCAATTAGAATGAAAAAGATAAACAAATTTAAACAATTACATCATATTCAATTCCTCAACTAACTTTTAAAATTTTAGTTTCAGCTGAAAAGGAATCAACTAACTAATTTCATATAATTGAAAATACAAAAGAACAATAACTAACTTTTCTTTGCTTTTGTAATGTAAGAGCAATTATTACAGCTATGAAATAAACATGCAGAGTAAATATTTCTGAAATTTAAAGAGAGAGGAGTACAAGAAAATACAGTTTTGAAGGCTTCCTATTGGAATGCTGCATAGAACTCTCCTGTTCCCAAGGGAAATAGAGATATCATCAAGGGCTTTTCCGCCCATCCGAAGACCTACTGGCTTCCCGTGTTTCTTCAATTGAAGAAACCCGTCCCTTCACGAGGGTAATCAATAAAGGATCACAAAATATCATCAGGCCTCTGAGCCTGGTGTCAAGGACCTATACCTCCTAGTCGATCCTTCATTGTAGGTAACCCCTAACTAAAAAGATCACTCTGACCGGTGGTATATTTGGTTCTTGATAGCTAACAAATGCTTAATCTAGCATCGTACTTTGGCCAAGGATTTTATCATTATTGGCACACCTGTGCCATCAACACTCTCACCCTTGCTCGACATGATAACACTTAACTCGAGGTCTAAATTTCAATGACTGGTTTGATTATCATTTTTCTCTTAGTTCAAGGTTAAAAATTAACCATAAAGTTTTATATGTATATACAGAGAGACTTAATCGAGATTGAGGATCTTTCAAAACTTTAACATTTATGCACCACATAAAGGACTTGGGGTGAGCAAAGAAAATGTATTGGACCAACTCAAAAATTAGAGAGAAGTAGAAAAGGAGAGGATTCAGCTTAATCAGGTAGAATAATCAACAGAGAGATTTGTAAATAGTATGGTCTACATTCTGATTCCGAAGTAATATTAATAACAAAGATATTTCGATGGCTAGAATTAAAAACTGTTTAGGTTCTCTTTTAGAAAAGTCTTTTATTAGACAAACCCCAGAAAGATAATATAAGACCCGATTACTTTTTACTTTCAGAAAGGTGAGAAAGCTCAATGAATTTTCTTTTCTATACAAAAAGTTTTCAAAAAGAAGATGGATTCATCGATACATAAACTCAATATATATAGACTCTTTTACTTGCTTGAAAATGAAGATCTAAAACTTGATAGAGATCCAAATTCTTTTCCTCAAATGATCTGGTTAAAGCTAGCCACATAAGTCTTTTTGACAAAGAGAAATTGAGACGGCGTACTCAAGATCACAGAACCACCTCCAGAAATTGAAAACTCGAATTATTTGTCCAGACTCTACCATGTTAAGCTCAACCGTAAGATATCCAAGATTGCCACTTGATAAGGACATCGATAGGAAGGAAGAGAGATGGAGAGTTGAAATGAATACAAAACTAGTGAATGCAGGTACAAGAGAATGATTCCAAGCAAATAGAAAGAGAGAAATTGTGCAACGACAGAGGAGTAATTCGAGAATGAAGCAAGACTAGCAAAAATGCCAGAGCTAACAACGAATGCCGAATTCCAAAAGAATGCAACCAAAATGTGATTCCTAAGAAATGAGGAAGTAACTACGAATGAGAGGAGTGAAGAATTCAACAGAATGCCCAAAAAACAAGATTATACTGCTCAATACCATCGGCCAAGAAATCCTGTCGAGTGACCCATGATCTTGGACGTTTCAAGCAAGAAAAGGTGGCCAAAGGACGGGAGTTAGCACCTCTAATTTTATTGACACCCCACAAGGATTTATTATTTTCTTTATTATTACACCATTGGCTATAAGCATATTTTTATATTTAAATCGATGGCATTAAAATTATAGCTATATTATAAATTTAATATTTTATACCCATTAAAATCTCCTAAGATGTATTCCAAGAGTTGATTTTATCAATTTTAAGAGGAGATTATTGATAAATAATTTAAATTTACTTGCTTAACAATTATTTTATTAAAAGAGATATGATCAAGGTTATGTCTTAACACAACCATCTTACACCGACTCATGGTAGAATGATAATTTTGATCCTTTGTTAACTACGTCCTCTCCTTGATGATATTTCCTTTTCCCTTGAGGTGTTGGCTATCTTGCAACCACTTGACAAAAGAATTAGAGTTAGACCGTTCCCGCCTTATACATATTTAAATATAAACTCATGAACACATTCATTTTCACATGTATATGAAAATCATTCACATATATAAGGAAATCATTCACATTTGTCGTTACAACATATAATTAAATATTCTTTTCCCAATTTTCACATTTTCATGCAAAACAGTTAATCACAACTAACATAACGACCATAATTTCATTGGCATAATCAAGTTCAAGATAGATGGGATGTAACAAATTTTTCTTTTGAGGGGGATGTTGTAGTCAATGTACAATGGCTATTATTATGTTTTGATAATATGGTTTATCCGGCAATATTAATTGTTTGTCGGCTTCGAGTAGTTATAACTTATAACTTATAAGCATCAGTTGGTTGACTATTGTGTTCCTCTTGGCAACCATCAGGTATTTTAAATAGATTGTGTATCGTCAAGAAAAGAGTATGATCTAGATGGATCGAAATTGATCCTTGGCTGACCATCGTTGGTCTTCTTCTGTAATAATTTCATGTGTGAATAAAGATATATTACACTATTGTATCTGGTATACATCGTCATCTCTGTTATTAATTCATGTATTTATTTTATCAGACAAAGTAGCAAACATTCCTCACAATATTTCTCAGAAGAACCCCTCTTTTTTATAACATAAAAATGTGATTTTACCTTGCCAATAAGAGTTATCTTGTGGAGTTGCCTTAAATTTAAAGGACCTGGAGCCATTCATGATAAGTGGTTGTTGAGAGAATTGAATCTAAGATTGCGGGGTAGTGGATGCTTAATTCCTTGGTACAAAATTATAAGTTTGCACTCTGCTCTCTTTGTCACTGCACTAATAACAATTGACTTATTGATCAACATTAAGCTATTTTTCAGTTACTTGTTATGCCCTACTGACTTCCAATCACTGACCTTGACTTTGTTAATATCAGTTTCTCAGTAACTTAGCAGAAATCTGCACTATATAAGTCCTATTATATGCCAAAATTATTGCAACCACCAACTGCTACCCACTGACAAACGCTTTTTTGATTCTAGAAACCTGGTAACATAATGTTATTCTTCTGATTATCATGGATAATGACAAATATAATCCTGGAAACTTTGTAATATCCTAGGGTTCTCAGCATAACTCAGATTTGTGACACATCAGCATATTTTCAATGAACTAACACTGAGCAGAATGAGAAATAAACACCAGATCACACTCTATCAAGCAAACAATACTGATTGTAAATTTCTGATATAAGGTTCAGGTTTAAACTCCAGATTTGTTGACCAGCCGAGTAATACAATAGAAATAGTCTGATTTATATTGTTCCGAGGTAACTCCAACCACACAGGCCTTAAATGCTGCTGTTATACAGATCTGGTTTAAATGACCTGTCAATGACGACTGATTGCTCCTGGAATGTTGCCCTAATACTCTCCGCCCTAAGCCTTAAACCCTCCAACAGCAGATTGGAAATTATAGTAACTGGCTTCTGTCCGCTATGCATATGCTGGTGTAGTGTCCTTAGCAAAATCTGATCTAGTTTTCCAGTTTTCAGGCTGTGGACATTTCGTCAAACAGTTGGCATGTAAAGTCCGAACTTGCTGTTTTGGATTTCAGTTTGCTGTGTTTTTGTTTTTGATGTTTGCCAATGATGTGAAATGCTTGAAAATGAATGCTAAACAACTACCAAGAGAATAGGAATGAAATGCATGATGTTTTTGAATTTTCAAGTGCATATAATTGACAACTACTTATGAAAATATGCATCTACAGCAATAAGGCATTTTTTCAAACAATTTGCTGCTAAACTCCTTATGCCTCCAAAATGATATTGCAATGGAATGAAGCAGTTACAATCTGAAAATGATATGCAATCAGACCTCTTCTTTCTATCATGATCATGACTGAAAATATTGCCAACACTGCA
The DNA here is from genome assembly GCA_007115665.2 of Sequoiadendron giganteum. NCBI lineage: Eukaryota > Viridiplantae > Streptophyta > Pinopsida > Cupressales > Cupressaceae > Sequoiadendron > Sequoiadendron giganteum. The sequence continues at coordinate 153,780,693 of CM021110.1, forward strand.
ACTACAATATTTTTATGATGTAATATGACTGATTACAATGAGAATGCAAATGCCAAAACTCTTGGCTTACAAATATATGACAAATCTGATATGAGAATGCAACTACAGCTATGATGCAAAATTCTGAAAGAACCTGGACAGTCGCTTGCAGCAACACCAAAATATTCGATTCTCTTTGAAGAAATCTAATTTGTGCCTCCAAAAGCTGCGCCTAGTCTCCTTTATGCCAAACGATGCCTTGAGGATTTTATTGAAATTTATATCTGCTCCTTTGCCAAAATCGCATGAGATGAGGTGCACCCAGCTTCAAGGAAAATGATGACTTTTTCACCAGCAATAAACATGAGTTGAAGCCACAATAAAATCGTCCCTTTTACTGCAAATTCGTCCTTCCTTCAAGACTGAAATTCTCCAATAAAAATCTGCAAATATTCCTCTTGATTCGATTTCTTCTCAACTATCAAAATTTGGCCAGTGGCCACTAAATTTTGGCACAATGTGAAAGACTGAATTATCTCACTCACTTCCAGCTAGGGTTGATATTGCACAACCGAAACTGGCACCTTAGAGTCTTCAAACCCTCAGGCAAATTGTTAAGCATTCAAGCTCACCAATGTAGTAGAAAAGATGTCAACAACCAAGATGCCCAAATGTAAAAACAAAAGCCCCTTATAAAGAATTCCTCCAAGACTCCAAGAAACTTCTAGAATAAAATATTACTTTATTTCATTAAGTGACTTCTTGATATTATTTTATTCCAAGTCACTTTATTAAATTATTTAAATGTAAGGTCACAATTTTAATTGTTGGAAAACCAAACGTTGAAAAACCAAATGTTAGAAAACCAAACTGTTCACTGGGAAACCTTACAAATAATTAATTTGATGATCTCTCCTTATTGCTCCAAATTGGGGACATGACAGCTGGGTGGATGTTAGAATGATGTGGGCCTTTATTGAGATCTGTAGCAACTCCTGTGAGGGTGGCTGGGTGATATCGTTGCCAAGTTATCAGAACTCAAACTCCCATCACCACACTAGAAGGGTGTTCAAGCTCTAGCACAGTCCTGTAACCCTTGGTGACACTCCTACAAAGCACCTTGACTGGCAGCAGATCCTCTCCACTCAGTGCTCAAGTTAATAGTGAACCCCAACAATGGCGCTCTAGGGTGTCTGTATTTTCCAAACTCATTCCAAACTCTGACCGGGCTCTGTCCAATGGCTGTGCTCAGATTTAAATGTGACAGCAGCCTCAGAATGGTGCCCAAACTCCTTGGAACAGACCTGCAATGGATTAATGGTCAGCTGATATGAAAGAGTAGGATGGATAGAAGAGTTGAGCAGGGTTAGGGTTTGCATCCTAACCTCCTGGCACACCCAACAGGGGTTCCGTCCGGCTGAAGTGAACTGGAAACTTGTCCCAGAAACTCCTTAATTCCATGATGATCCCAAACATAAATCCAACTAATATAAATATGATGATAAATGCCTTCCCAATTGGGTCGGCCAAATAGGACCACCCATTATTTAAATTTAAATATTATTATTTAATAATTTAAATTTATTTTATTATTTAATATAATTTAAAATATTATTATTATATTAATATTATTTATTAAAGTCGAATTTATCGTTTATAAACGCTTTTCCCGCCCAGTTGAGAAAGGGTCTCAATTGGGGACATGACAACTTAGTAGTTTGCCAACCCAGGAATAACTTAGATGTTTACATGCTAGGAAAGTTGCATATCCCAAAATTTTCATTGTGTGTGAACCAGTGACCAACAATAACTCAACAATAGTGGTTGATGAACTGGATGGAGCTTGTTTGACCTGTTTAAATGCGCCAAATTTTGCACTTTTGTCATTTTCCAATGACTTGCAGACTTCTGGCTAGGACTTGTCTATTTTTGAAAATTTCACTTATTGCTTGCATTTTAGATCTGTTTCTTATTCTTAATAGAGTCTTATGAGTTATTATTATATCTTTGTCTAAAAGAGGTATATAAATATGATAGTGTCCAGTCTTTTCATTAATGCAGTGTAACATGCATAACCCTTGTAAGCTCCACTTTCCCTACTTCACCATGGGAATGGATCCTCAGAACTGCCACTAAAAATCCTCAATCCCTTCATTATCTCCATTGTTGAATGCCTTTCATCCAGTTACTTTGCAACCTAACAGATATGACTGTTTGGCAATCCTACTTGTTATGAGTGATTGGCATGACTTTGCTGCAAAGTTTACAAATCTTGTTCTAAGAGGACGACCATTATGAACGGATTTTGAATGACTTGACTTTCAGATGCATAGACTTAATCTGACTCAAAGTGAAATGCTCAAAGGTGGATTTTTTTTTACTGCACTCTATTACTTGGGGCAGTGCTGAGTTGCTACTCACTGTTTGTGTACTAACCTAAATATCCTTTGGCCTCCTTTTGTACAAATTGTTGATTAGTATTTGACAATTTTCAAAGATAGTCAAAATCATTTGATAATTCATCATCCCTCTGCTGATTTGCTTTTTTCTGTTGGATTTTGCGAACCATTAATCACTTTCATTAATGAATCAACAAACTAACAATGCTTGTATGATGGTAATGCCTATGTTATAATTATATGTTTGTGAATGCATATGGGGATGGATGACAATGGTGCTAAATTAAGAAAGAACATGTATTTTGTACATAAAGACAAAAAATTATATACAATGCACACTTATATTACAATCTACAACTTCCAAAGCAATAATACAATATATGGAATTTTCAATTATTACACCCCTTAGAAGTTCGTAGATTGAGAAATCTCTTAATCATGAACACAGATGTTCCTATAGACTTGGGCCACAACAATTGTATTGGTTGGAAGCAACTGCCCATATGTGACCAGCATTGCCACATAAAAAACTTAAATGAAGTCCTATTCACATCACAAGGACTTAGAATGATTTCTATGTAATCATAAATATCTTATTCATTACATCCCGACAAAATGATTTCTCAAAATGTTAAAGTCTCAGCGTACAAGCATATAAGAAAGCATCTCTATTTGATCTTCAATAACTACATGTATAACATGCTTTCCAGAAATTACCTCTCTATGGGCTTAGCAATAGTCAGTAGAAGGTAACCGTGTTTGGTTTATGGAAGAGACTTTGCAAATTTAATATGCTTGACCCATAACATTACAAGGCTTCCAAGTTCCAATTCTAGTTCTTGTCTTGTTGTATTTAGCAAATTATATGGCTCTTCCATTGTTATTTTCCTTAGATTTGTTTCAGTCTTAAGGTCATAGCAGATAAGTGCAGTTTTATTTTTTAATTTCTACTTGTTGTAATTAATTTGAGTTCTTGATTGAATCCAACTGGTTGATTTACCCAGAGTTCTGGTTCGTACAGGTAGTTCATTTTAGTGGTTTTTTTTTAACTATAGAGTGTAAGGACTGTGATTATGGTTATCATGGTATAATGGTTTCAACTTGGAAGGTCAGCTTAATTAGACTGAAAGTTGAGTTAGCATGGATCTGGAGCAGGTTTGCTGCTTTGTCCTTGATGTCCTTGCTGCCACTCAATCAGGTAGGTTAAACTCTCTTGCTGGGTATGCAGAGGTAAAAATATAAGGTTTTTACTGTCACAGCCAAGGTGATTGCTCCTGCAGACATTTGTTATCATCAGGCAACTGCGAGCACCTGGTTTCTAGCAATGGGTGCATACATCTTGCTGGAGGAGTTATTTGCACCCAATCTTTAAATTTGGTCATCTTTATAAGCACGGTTTTAGAGCTTGATCGCTGAGCCTTACCAGCTCAAAATAAAATATTTAACAGAAGCATGTTAAGAGAGAGATTCAGTGCATGGATGTGTCACTTATTAAAAGTTGAATCATGCCAATTTGAGTTTTATGAAGCGTGTTGCTTTTTGCAAAAGCATCTTGTTGCCTTTTTAATCTGATTTTGTATCATAATTACCTTTGATTTAAATTTCTTGCAAGATTATTTTATAAGAAAAATCTGTTTCTCTTTGTGCGCCTGAAATAGATGGACAACTGGTTTGTGTGTGCAGTGGTCATCTTTCATGGGACCAGATTTTGCGGTATACACAGTTGTGTAAGAGATATGTATCACGCTATGTTGCTTGCTTAGAAGCTAATCCTGACCGAACAATTATTGATGATGATAAAGAGATTCAAAAACTTGACCGTGAACTTGAAATTGAAGTCATTCTACAATGGAGGTAATTCTATGAAATTTGTGAAATTGGCTAAACTTTTGGAATTGTCCAAACTGATTAGTTTTATATAAGAGAACCAAAAATATTCTGACAGGCAGTATGATGATGGTTTGAGTTATTTATAAAACTTATTATTTCTTGTTTATAAAGAATATATTTTGAATTTGTACTGGAAATATGCAGAATGCTGGCTCACAATTTTGTAGAGCGGAGTACTGGGAGGGATGTGAAGAAGAAGCAACCACAAAAAAGCTGGTGGCAATTAGGCTGGTTAGTTATTTAAGCTCCATCTATATCATGTTTAATATTTTTTTATTACTTCCTGATTGGTTTTTACTAGATGCTTATGCTTGACATTTTTTCATCTCTTTCCAGGGGTGCACAGAACAGTAAGAATAGTAATGGAAATGAGACCCGGAACTTAACAGAAGAGGAAGTGAAACAATTGAATGAACTCATTGGTTACAAGGAACATACAGAGAGTCCATTCTTTCCAAGTCAGGGAAAGCTGAATGTACTTCATACTCTTCTTGAGGTTCACATGCAGCATAATGCTTCAAAGTTAATAATTGATGGGCACAATGTTACTGAACTATCTTGTGAAGGGCTTCATTGTTCAGTGAAACTGTACCCAGATTCTAAATTTTTTTATCTAAAGCTGCAATCTTACCAGCTAGGATCTCCTGAGGGGTTTCTTGTTGAGGTTGTATTAGGTTTTACAATTCTTTTTTCTTTTTGAAACTAGCTTGTAATTTTTGTTTATGAAATGATTGCTAATTTATGACAAAATTCATCCACCAATCGTGAAAATGAGGCTGTCTTGCTTTGCTTGCAGAGTGCAACTGAAGAAGAGTCGCTCAGTGCAACATTTTCATATATGCCTTTTGATAGGCAGGTAGATTGGAGCCTAGCTGCCAAAGCTTCCCCATGTTACATGACTGTATGTTTCTATGACCCTATGCTTCTTAGTGATTATAGCTTTCTTATTCTAATTTTAGCTGCCAACCATAGGGAAAACATCCTTTGACGTATCTCTATCTGTGACATTCTTATGTATCAGTATTTGAAGGTTGCCATTGACCGGATTACAAGCTTTTTTGAAAGTAGCAGTGCTGTCAGTCAAATTGTTGCATTAGAGACAGCAGCTGCTGTACAGGTCAGCCCATTATATTTTACCTTAATCTGTAAGGATGGAGTTTTTATTCTCAGGCATTCTGAATTTCTGTTGCTTATTTTCAATGTAACAGACGACTTTAAATGAAGTTAAGCGCAGTGCTCAGGAACAATTGAGCAAAGCATTACAGGACCGTTCCAGGTAAGCTAGCATTTTGTTTTCTTAGATGTGACTTATGAGACCCAAAATCTCCATGCAACATTTCTGATTTGTCTTCAACATCACCTTCATAAACTTGATCAATCATCACTGATTTGGCACATCCCGTGTCAACATGCCCTTCTTCCTTGTGTTCATTATGAAGACACATGTACTCCTTATTGGTTGATGTAAAAAGTGAATCCTCATCCTGCTGAAAGCATGTGAGAACAACTTCATCTTCTTTAGGTGTTGCATTCTTATCACTAGCTCTCAACATCATTGGTTCATCCTTGTATGTGAGTCCCATAGTTTCAGACCAACTCCAAGGTGTAATATCCATGACAAACCATACATCATCAAACTGTAGGATATTCTTACTAGACCATCCCTTAGTCTTTGTGATCAGCTCTTCAACAAAATGTTTCTCATACAACTCCAATAGGTAGTCATCAAATGTGATCATGTGCATGAAACAAGGACCATTGAACCTACTAGGAATGACATGCCTTGTATGTAGCTTTGTCCCATGAACATCCTTTGATGCATACCCTCATTGACTGTTCCAAAAGTTGTATCATCCATCTCATAACTGAAATCTGCATTTTCATGTGAAAACCACCTCATAGGTGTGACGGCCATAGATAGCTATTTTTCTGATTTGACATCTTCTTCATCTAATTTCTGTTTTGAAGCTAGAGTTGCATTATAACAAGCCAACTCCTTGAAAATAATGTTCTTTTCCACACATCCACATCATCTTTCTCAACCCTAAATTGGAATTTTCTATCATGCCATGGAAAAGGGCTATGATCCAATATATCCAAGTCATTTTTCTCATCACATTCCTTGCCACCATGATGTAGAGATAATGTGGTAATGCTATGCTCAAGAGATGGATCATTAGTAGTACCCATACCTTCATGTGGCTGATTACAAGGAAGAAATTCGTCTTTTATCACTTGGACAATTTCAACATGCTTTTCTTCAATGGTTTTTCTAGAACCTTGCTCACCTATAGGCTGATCAATGACTGTTGATTTACCACTCTCCCAGTCAGTACCCTTGTCAAACTCATCATAGAGATTTCTGGATATTTCATTTGCAGAGATGGATGAGTTGCTATAGTGCCTAGATTGTTTTGATAGAGAGCCTTCATACCGCTGCAAGCTATGAGCTAATCTTTGTATTAACATTATAAGTTCTTGCTGAAGATTATACAAGATGCCCTCAACACTTGGCTGCTTATGCTTCTTCGGTTTCCTCTCTTGCTTGTTTTTCTTCTTATCCTTCCACTAGTTCATAAATTGACTCAAGGTGATTGCATTCTGTAATGTCCCCTTTTCCTAGGTAGTGGTCAGATGCAATGGTTAGCCTATCAACGGGTCTTCGTAGGCTAACGTTGGTGTTCAAAGGGCCTTATTGAGGGGTTTTCTTCTCCAGAGTTTGGTGATATTCATGGATAACCTTCCTAAGGTGTTTCTGGCTCTGTTTATAGTAACACTCACTATTTTTAGTAAGTCACTTGGACATTTGGGTCCAACCTTACTATTTATAGTAAGCAATTCAAATGAGCAGTACAAGTAGTGAGCAACCCCGTGGTGCTGGCATAATTAATTAATGTTGAGTTTCAATGGAGTTATGATATATTGATTATTATTAAAGTGATTACTTTAATAATAATTAAATTATAAAGTGGATATAATTAATGGTTTTAATGACCTTATAATATATGACTTATTTTGATAGTGTTGGCGTAAGAACTAACACCTCTGGAGTGTGAGTTCGTACGGACAACTATGCACACTACGTAATGAGTGCTCTTCAAATTAGGAGGGGAAGCTCCCTCGTTGTGCTGGAATGCATGAAATAGAAAACTAAACTAATGTCCTATCTTTTTGTTCTCAGCTGGTAGAGGCACAAGGTTAAGAAAACCTAGAACGTTGCAGCTAAGTATTTTCTGGTTTCGCAGATCATCTAACTACAACTAAGCTAACTTCTTTAATATCTATCCAATTTCCTCAAGAAACAGAGCATGAGGAAATGGAGCAGGAATGTATTGTACGATAAACTCCAGGTGCGGGTTCACAACATGAAGGCAAGGTAGGCGCAACTATCTGCTAATCGGGGAAGAAGTTTATTAAAACAAACAAATGAACGGTAAACCTGGTACAGCTTTACAACATGAAGGCAAGGTAGGCGCAACTATCTGCTTGGCTGAATGAGTCTACTATCACACACATCAAACGATAAGCTTTGAGTACAGTTTCGCAACATGAAGGCAAGGTAGGCGCAACTATTTGCTCTTCTGAATAGGCTTATAATAAACAAAACAAAAGGTAAGCAACTGGGACAGTAGATTGTATAGACGCAACACGCATGCAATAACGATCAAACCAGCAACCCCATTTAACTAAGATCGAATAAACACTATGACAATAACATGAAGGCAAGGTAGGCGCAGCAATTTATTATAACAGCAATTACTCTTTGAACAGATACAATAATAGCAATACTACAGGCAAGGTAGGCGCAGCATGTATGCTATCAAGCAAAAGTTAAATTACAAATGAGCTTAAAGCTCTTATTTATAGACTTCAAGGTGTAGGCAACCCTAAAATCACCTTGAGTCAACTAAAGTCTTGCAATGCATGCAAGATCTTATTCCTAAACCCTAATTGAATGAAACTATACAGTTAACTGGGAAACTATCATCAGTTAACTGAAACATCTAATCTAAATGGACAAGGTGCAACATGCACGTCCTTATTGAAAGCAAATCAACTGGAATGCTATCATCAGTTGACTGAAAGATCTAATCTAAACTCCAAGTGTTTGTAGATACTTCCAAGACAGACAAGACATGCAATGTGTAACAACCAGTTAACTCGGAAAGAAGCCTCGAGTTTAACTCCTGTGTCTAATGTCTATCTTGGAAAAAGGTGGGACGCCTTTAACTGAAGTCTACTGACCCTGATCTTGAGAAATTAACCCATCTACGAGGTCGTTGACTGCATCTCCATCTGGGGAACTGAAGCTTTGGCGAAGAATCCTATGTCTGTGCAGCATGTCTTCTCCATTAGTCATCTGACACTGGAACTCACCCTTTCTCCTGATTGCCTCATCAAACAATGTTGACATGGCTGTAAGCTGATTCATCTTACAGCCAATGGTCTCACCACTGAAAATACCGTGAATAAGTGCTTGGAGCTCTAACTGGATGTCAGCAAGCTCAACATAGTCACCACCCACACGCTGATATACACATGGTAATTGAGACACAAAGTCTCTTATATAGCGGAGTGCACTAGTAACATGCTCTCTGCTCTCAGCCACCTCAGATACGATCTTTCCTTCTATCTCTGCCTTGAAGATCAACTGTGTTCTCCAAATGTAGACCTCTTCTTTATCCTCTGCCTCTGTGACTGAATCAAATGACATTCCCAAGTTGGCAATCAGAATCTCATCCCTGGGTTTACTAATAGCCAAATCACGTTCCTCATCTTGAAGTCGTAAACGAAGCTCACGTGCATTATACCGCAATTGATACAATTCTGTAAGTATAAGGCGACCTCTAGCAACAAACTCCTCTTCCCATTCCTCCAATCGCTTACCATATGCAACCAAGAGATCAATCTGACCCTGCTCTGCTGGTGGTTCTAACATATGTGGAAGCGCGGTGACAACATCCCCTGTCCTGTGTACAAGGCTAGAAATGTACTGGCGAAGCTGCTGTATTTCAGCCTTGAGAGCTGATTTATCTTCACCATCTTTCACCATCCTATCTTTGACGCTATCTGTAGCAACCTGTAGGAGATCAATATCTGTCTGACGAGTACTCTTACCGAAATGAACTGTGATAACCTCGAAGTCTTGAGCTTCCATCTCGTCTAGACTCTTATCTTCTGGAGGTACAGCAGTCTCAACAATGAATTCCTTATCTGCACTTCTCCCAATATGTATCTGCTTCTTGATCCTCTTTTCAGGCACATCTTGATGGTCATGATCAAAATCTGAATGATCAAGTATGTAAGATGGTTGCCTCCTTTTTCTTCCCAGCTGACTCTCAAGCCAAGATGAATCCCGACTAATCCCACTGGAAAGACCTGTACTAGTCGTAGGAGGATCTGATGAATGTGAATGTATAAAAGAATCGCTGCGAGGAGGTGAATCTACGTCCAAATCAATGTGAATTGGAATGGGAGGCTGCTCTAATGGTGTCGGTGACGGCATACGGGGCTGAACCTCAAGCTGCGGAGAAGTCTGAATAACTTCTCTGACTGGCTCTACATGTGGAATCGCAACAGATGCTTTTCCCTTTGAATTACTAGGCGCTGGATTCTTTTTAGGAGGATTGCTCCTCTTCTTCTGCTTAGGTTTTGAAGAAGAAGGCAATACAAGTCCTTCTGTTGGCGGCTCTGCTCTAGGCATAGATGCCTTTCTCAACCTTCTGCTTTCTAAATAAAGCATACTATTTTGGATGACCCTGCTCGATCTCTCCTTTACTGATGCGAACTCTTTGGCATACCAGTTTACTAACGGCAGTGGTTGTCCATCAACCTGCTCTCTGTAAAATTGAGGAAGTGTATCTCCCTCACCCTCTGTCAATCCTTCCACATCTTCTGCCAAGAAAACAGAAACTTGTGGAAGAGAGAACCTGCTATAGCTACGTCTGCGAACTTCGAAATCATCCTCACAATTCACCCAATAATCTTCCATCGTAGGTTTGTGATAAGAGAGATTACCCAGGCGAGCTGCGTAATGACCCCAAGGATCATATGTGCGTGTATCCACCAGGTACTTGAGTTTGCAATTTTCTAACTCTTGACCTGCGGTCTTAGCATCAACTGCCGTCCTACACCAATACATCCCGAATTGCAAAGGAAACTCGGCAGCTGGTTTACGCTTGATGCGCAAACGTTTGTGAACTTCATATAGCTGCCTCAGGAACTCCATGAATATTGTTTTATCCGAAGGATAACGTGGTAACATAGCTGGTTTTCCTGTGTATCCATAGACACGGATATAGGTGTATGTAGGGAACTGAATGTACCAATCTGCCCAATTCTTCATTGCTGCTCTGGCAACTGTCGAGATGCGAATATGCAACTCCCGGTCCAAGTTTCTCACTGTATAAGTCAAGAAAGCCTCTTGTACACGTTTAAAATGACTTTCAGCCTTTGTGAACTCAAGCTGGTCATAGTAACGATAGACTTTCTGTACACTGAGTATGCCCACCGTATTCAAACCATTAAACTGATTCTGATAAGCAATCAAGTACACCAGGTAAGAACACATATGAAATTGATGCGCAGCTAGGAAACCGGTGATTTGCTCGTGAATAACATCGCTGATGAAGGATGCCCAGTCATAATGCTCTTGCCCCGAGATGATTCTACCAATGATATAATACATCCACGGGTGAAATTTGTTCGCATCTGCATGACCTGAGACACGATTAAGCAGTGTAATCAAAATATTGTATTCATCCTTACACTCGCCACGACCCAAGTTGTTTGGCAACTTGCTCTTCTTTTGTTTCAGCCATCTCTCTATCATCTTGTTTTGACACTTATCCAGTCCAGCATTGAATGCCTGCTCGCTTTGACTCATGGAAATAACCATCCCATCCGAATGTTGAGGAATATCTAGACTTCGCTCGATATCAAGAGGTTTGAGACTGCATATAACACGTCCATCTATTGACCGTATCTCTCGTGTAGCGGAATTGTAATGCTTGATGCAAGATATTACAAACTCCACGCAATGCACCGAAATAGGTATGGAAGCGGCCTCAAGCAACCCGGATTGCTGAATATTCTTGATAACTGAATCCCTGATTTTGAGTGGATCCAAAACCACCTCCGGCAACACCTTATGTAGATCTGTATCAACTGTTCCGATGAAGTCATGGGTTAAGACCGATTTGGTCTTGAATTCGAGCTGAGTGAACTGCATTCTGAAAAACTTGCCTGTTGACTGTGCACACGGCTATATTCTGACAACTTTTTTGGAAAGCCAAAAATAGCCTGCTGAGGCTAAAAATAGCTTGTCGGATGAGAATTTTTTACGAAAAAATCTGAGATATGGGTTTTGTCCAGAAAATGATTCTAAGACAACCCAGAACGTCAGAAATGCAAAAATTTACCCTTTACTCAGCCATGCAAAAGAATTTCGGTTGAGAAAATTAAAGCTTCAAGAACAGATGTTCTGGAACAAATTTTCCTGAAAAATTCTGGCACATGGGTTTTGCTGAGAAAGCTCTTCTGAATCAACCCAGATATTTTGTTTTGCCAAAATCTGCCAACACTTCGAACATGCAAGAGAATTTAAGACGAGAAGATGGAAGAAATATAGAGAAGAAGAAAGAAAAATTTTTTATTTAATTATTATCTTCTTCTGTCAAAATCGCCACTCTGCCTTGAATCTGATGCTGAATCTGAACTTGTACCTGCAAAAGAATATTTTACCACCTTCGAACTTGATCCTTTGATGAAAATTCGCCAATCTCTTTGAAGAAATTCGAACTTTCAAAGCTGTGTGAATGATGAAAGGCGCCATGCTTGTTTAAATAAACAATTCGTACCATCATGCATGCATAATGCAACCCTAATTTAGAAAAAGGAAAATCGATTGGCTTCTCTCCAGTTGAACTGCCACTGTCTCTGAGTCTTCAGACTAAAAATAATATCTTAATTTTTAACACATGCAAAAAACTAAAAATGGCGCCAATATCTGTCTTTGAAGAAATTCGTCACTTTTCAATGCTCTGCATGCAAAAATATTTTTTTTCATTTTTTGCCAAAAATAGCATCTTGCTGTGTTCAACACACTTCCCTGATTCCAAAAAGTCAAATTTTGATCTTTTAGGCTTCCATTTGCAAGAGTTATGAGATTTTTAAGAATCTCCTATTTTGTAGCTGACTGCAAAGTTACAACTGACCATGTTCAGCTCTGATTTCTGGCTGACTGACTGAGCCTGCGACTGTGCTGAGATATCCACCGCGAAGCTTGTATGACAAGGATGAAATGTCTGCTGGGAGCAACAACTGCTATGGAGCTCATCTGATACCTTAGAAAATAAGGCGCCTCTGATTAAATTGATGTTTTGACTCCAGACTTAGCCATTTCTTAGTTTTGCCTTCTGATGTTTCAAACTGCCGCTGACAATGAATAATGAACTCCACTGACTGAATAATGGATTCATTGCATGACTAGAAGTATCCTGCATCCAATGACTGTATGTGAGGGATCTGAAAATTGTATTAAGAACCCCAAAAGCATGAGCGCCCCTATTCTGTGATAGCTCAAACACCATTTTGACAAAAGTGTGATTTTCAACTGAACACCATACTTTGACCCTTGATACCGGGAACTGGAATGTTCCGATACGCGTGCCGTCTGTCTTGCTGTATAGTTTGGTCAACTTGCAAGAGATGTTCTTGGAGACGACGAAGCCAGAAAATTGCTTTTAAGGCCTCTAAAAGAAAATCGCCTTTTTCAAAGAAAATAACATTCTTACACTTAGTCGTTCTTTGAACTGCCTTCAATCAGCTCTTCTTCACAGCATTATCATCTTGACCTCGCACGTACGAGCATTCGCCAAATCCCGGAGGCTGTCGGCTAGACTCGTTGGATAGCTTGAGTAATTGCACACAAGTCTTGTGAAGACTGTAATTGCAAATAACCCCGTCTGGCAGGCCTAAAGGAGAATCGCCCCTAGCCTACAGCTGTGCAGCTTTGTGTAGCTACGCTTCACCATCCTCTGTTTTACATGCTCGGTAGGACCTCTGTCACAGTTACTCAGAATATCGGATCGTCTTGTGAACGGATACACTGCAAAGCTGGACTGAGCTGGAAGAGATCTCAGGAAGACCTCAATTGCAAATTCATCCATCAAACAGGTCTTATTCAGGATCGCCCCTGGGCTACAGGGGAGCGGATTTGCATTCTACAAAACTTCATCTGACATGTATCTTGCTTGCAATTTCCACTTCCACCGCCGATAACCGGATTTCTGTACTGGATACGCTTTCGCTTGATAGCTCGTTGAAAAGCTAAACTAATTCTGCAAAGGCTGAAACCATCAAAACACACATGCATCTAGATCTGGGCCTTCAAAAAGAAAATCGCCCTTGGGCTAGAAGGGAGCGGATTTGCATCTCTAGACTGCCTCCTTGATGAAAACACTCTTCGTAACCTCTGCTTCTGTCTTCGTTTGCCGGAGTTCTGTAACTCGGATAATCTTGCTTCATGGCTAATCGGAAAGCTGACTGAAAACTGAACATAATGAATGTGTTCTTAATCCAAAACACTCAAATCTTGACCTTCAAATGGAAGGGCGCCCCTAGGCTACAGGGGAGCGGATTTGTTTTGAATTCATTGATTTTCACCATTTTATGCTTTGCAAACGCTGTATCCATCCCTGCGGTTGACCATGTCGAAGCGTTGTGACTGCTGAGGTGTGTGGATGACTATACTTCATCATTTTCACATGTACGGACACTATAAAGTTGATTTGCACGTTGATTGCGCAAGTGTCTACTACGTTACATAGTGAAAAGTTCCCAGACTTAGAATATTTTAGCACTTTTTGCCAATCTGAAAATCCCCTCCATCAAAAAGCATTATTTCCAACATCTTTTATCGTAGAGCGTTCCTCTTTGAGTTTCAGGCTTAGATATTGACACCTGGTACTGGCCAACTGCCATTGATGACCCCGAAGATCCTAACTTTTCTCCTAAAAAAGTGAAAACTACCCACCAGCCTTAAACTGACTTTTAACTGAAACTGACTTCACCACTGTGATTGTGATGTGAAATAAGCCAATCAAAATTAATTTCATCCAATTCTGACAAGTTCCTATTTTTTAGGGTTTCGGGCTAAAAATAGATTTCAGAAACCCTAATTTTCAAAATTTTCAAATTTTGCCAGTATCTTCCTGGCATCACACTGACTAAAAGCCCATACTTTATTTGCCCGAAAATTGAGTTTTGACCCCACTTTTACAAGGTTTAGACCATTTTAAGCAAAATGCTTTAATGAAGCAAAAATTTCGGTTTGGGTACAACATTAGGCTCCGTCTGGTGACCATGTCGGATACTTACGGCATAGGAGAATCTAGGAATCTTTGGTTTCGTAGACCATTGACTTTAACATTGGGCATTGGAGTCAGGACTTTTCCTTAATCACCTAATACACTTGGACTTTCCTAAAAATCACCTAAAACAAGACTACCTATTTTAATCACCTAAAACACGACAAAACATCACTGAACGGGGAAACACAATACGACATTACGATAAAGCATAAAAAGCATTTATAAAACTTACAAAAAATTACTCCTCCCCCGGAGGGTTGAAGTGCTTGAGATATTGCCCGCTGTAAGGTAGCGGGAGAAGCCTTCCATCTTGATGTGAGAGCATGTATGTGTTCTCTCCTCTTGATTCATGTATTTGGAAGGGTCCTAACCATAAGGAATCAAATTTACCATGCATTCCTTTAGGTTCATGTCTTTTGTCCCATAACAGGACTTGATCTCCGATCTCGAAGTCTCGCGGACGAGCTTTCTTATCAAAAATCTTCTTCACTCGCTCCTGATGCTGAGTGATCCTATCGACAACCTCCACCCTTTCTTCCTCTAGCTTCATCAGGTACAAAATCCTCCTTTCGATCGGATCTTTGAATTCTTCATCATCCACTGTAGATGCCAACTGCAAAGCGGACAACTCCAATGTAATGGGTAACATTGCGTCTGTACCATACAAAAGTATAAAAGGCGAAGTGCCGATGGCTCGTTTGGGAGTGATTCTATCAGCCCAAAGAGCATCATATATTTTACTATGCCAAGCTTTCTGATTTGCGTCAACTAACTTGCGCACAATTGTGACTATGTTCTTATTTGATGATTCGGCCTGTCCATTACCTTGAGGGTAATAATCTGATGAGTGTGACAGCGTGATGCCGTGATCAAAACAAAAATTAAGTATCTCCTCTGACGAGAAACTTGTTGCGTTATCAGCCACAATTTTGCGAGGCACTCCGAAGCGTGAAATGATGTTTTCCTTTAAAAAGTCACAAACAACTTCCGAGGTAGCTCGCTTGGTAGGAACTGCTTCAACCCATTTTGTAAAATAATCTGTTGCTGTAAGGACATAAATATGCCCCTTACTGGAATGTGGGTTGATGGGACCTATGAAATCAATACCCCATTGCTGAAATGGAGCATCAATGATAACTGGCCTGAGTGGAGTAGCCGCCAATCTGACTTTACCAGCAAACTGCTGACAAGACTGACATCTATACACCCATTCATATGCGTCACGAAACATGGTTGGCCAATAGAACCGTGCTCGTAGGATCTTGAATGCAGTAACCCTCGATGAGAAGTGACCACCGCATGCTTGACTGTGAAAAGCATCCAACAATCTCTGTTGCTGGTCTCTACCGACGCATAAAAGAAAAGTTCCGTCAAGGCCACGCTTGTACAGAACGTTATCGACAAGCACAAAATTCTGTGCTTTCAGCTTCAATGTTCTCTTCTGCTGTTTGTCCATGTGACGTGGACATTCTCCATAAGTTGAATAATACCACAAGGCTGTGTACCATTCTTCCGCAGAATCAACTAATAGGACCAAAGGAAGGTCCTCTTCTGGTTCAGGTCCAGTTCCACTATTGCTTTTCTTCTTTTCATCACCATCTTCTGCCAATAATCGACAAAGACCTTGCCCGCGAACGAGCTTGGTTGGCTTGATTTCCAGATCATACTCTTGAACTCTCGCGATCCAGTTTCCTCTTTTCGTGCCCATCTCTTGTTGAGTTAGCACACCTTTTACTGCTGGATCGGTGACAAACACCGTAGTATGTGAATTCAAGATATAGAACCTGAAATTTTTGACAGCTCTAACGACAGCATATGCATTCTTCTCAATCTGAGAATAGCGCGATTCACAATCTTTAAAACTGGTACTCATGAATGCGATAGGAGATTCTCCTTCTTCACTGAGCTTCTGAGTCAATATTGCAGACAACGTATGCTCCGACGCATAACAGTAAAGGATGAAATCCTTCTGAAAGTCAGGACGAACCAACGTTGGTGCGGTAGCAATAGCTTCCTTGATTTTGATGAAGGCTTGTCTACCTTCTTCTGTCCATATGAAATTGGACGTCTTTTTCATCATGGCTGAGATTTCCTTCGTCAGCTCCGAAAAATCTGGTACAAACCTTCGGATAAAGTTGACTTTACCGAAGAAAGAATGCACTTGTTTCTTACTTGTAGGAAGAGACAGGCTCTTGATTGAATCCACCCGATTTGGGTCAATTTTAGTTCCCTCCTTGGAAACGATGTGGCCAAGTAACTTGCCCTCCGTTACCGCGAAGATGGTCTTCTTAGGATTCAATGAAATTCTATGATGCCTGCATCTTTCGAAAACTTTTGCGAGGTGCAAAAAGTGATCGCTTCGTTTATCTGAGAAAACCGTCAAGTCATCTAGATAAACTACTATTATTTTATTTTTTAGATCCCCAAACGCCAAATCCATGGCTCTCTGAAAAGTAGCACCGGCGTTGATAAGGCCGAAAGGCATCCTCTCATAAGCAAACGTTCCCCACGGCGTGGTGAAAGCTGTTTTGATCTGCTCTTCCTCGGCCACTGCAATCTGATTGTAACCGGAAAAACCATCAAGAAGTGATAGCATCTCCGATCCGGTGACTGTCTGCAATGTATGCTCCATGATCGGTAAGGGATAATTGTCCTTCAAGGACGATAAATTCAAGTTCCTGAAATCCACGCAAATTCTGATTTCTCCGTTCTTTTTGCGCACAGGAACAATGTTAGACACCCAGGTGGAGTGATGAATTGGGTAAATTATCTTTGCGTCCACCATCTTCTGAATTTCCGCGTAGATAGTATCTTGAATCCGCGGATTGTAATGTCTTTGTTTTTGCCTGAAAGGCTTAATATCAGACTTCAGAGGAATTGTATGTGACAATTCTATGGGTGTGAAGACCTTCAAGTCTTCATATGACCAGGCAAATACATCCTTGTATTGTTTGAACAAGGCGGTAAACTTCTCAGCTTCTTCTGTAGTACAACACTTGCCTAGATTCACAAACCGAGGTTTGTCTTCGGTGCCGATGTTCACTTGGAAATGTTCAGCAGAAGTATTAACACCTGACATCTTCTGATTTTGGATGAAACGGTCATGCCGGTCAAAAATATCCTCTAAAGATACGAAACCCTTAGGAATCTGATTTCCTTTCAGTTGTATGATTCCGGATTCTGTAGCTTCAGAGTCTTCAGCAATTGACTCTTTGAAAGGAATAGGGTTCCCTTCAAAGAACAATTCTTTGTAGTTGTCTCCCATAACGAGAAACTCTTTGATATCATCATCGTCATCAAAGACTTGCCAGTTGTCTGCGTTATCTGGTACAGCTGGCCTGTAGATCAGTTCAATAGCAAAAGAATTCTGACGAAAGTCAGAATGCGGCATGAAAAGAGCAGCTGACACTGCAAGGGCATCGGCTCTGCTATTGTCCGTTCTTGGAATATATTGGATGTCAAAAGCATCGAACCAGTTGATGGCATTCCACACCCTCTGTCTATAGGATTGAAGGCGATTCTTTCTAACTTGAAACTGCTCCCTGACTTGCTTGACAATGAGCTCTGCATCTCCTTCAACTCTAAGTAATTTGATCCCCATATCCTTCGCGTTCTTGAGACCCAATAAAAGCGCCTCGTACTCTGTAGTATTATTGGTACAATCAAATTGCAACCTATATGCGAATGGATATAAGCAACCTTCGGGAGAGATGATTACTACTCCCGCTCCTGATCCTGATGTTGAACAACTGCCATCAAACTGCATCCTCCACATCTTTGATTCTTTATGTGATGTAGTCGCGGAAAGTGCAAAATTTTGACAATCTTCATTGACATCAGATATCATAGCATATGTCCCCGGTCCCGTGTCTTGATATAACACTTGTGCATCCGGAAATTGGGACTTAACCACCGTAAACTTTGATTTCACCTCAGGCTCTAGCTTAAATGTTCCCTTCTTCAATGGAATTGTCGCGAACGACCAATCCAACTGAATTTCTCCTCCAAGATCCTTGCAAAAACTCCTGCTGAGCAACATCCCGTAACTTGTAGGAATGTCAGCGATCAAGATAGTCATCATAATCTTCTTTTCTGGACAAGATGCTAGCCTTACTTGCGCATCTTTTAGTTGGCCAACCAACGGTACCGGCTTTGATTCAAGTGAATAACACTTTTCCTTGGTTTCGGTGCACGAAAGTCCCAACGCGTTCATGATTTGTAAAGGCATAACGTTGTCCGACGCTCCACTATCTATGATGCAATTGCTGAGTTTAAAACCTCCTATATACAAAGATATATAGAACGGCTTTGGCTTGTCTTCTGCTGGAACAGAGGATTCAAGTAATGTAGGCTGAATTACAGCCTTCTTCTTTACCACCTTGAGGATTCTTTCCAATTGCTCTGGATGATCCTGAAGATACTCCAGTTGTGAAATTTGTACCTTCGTCTTCATCATGGAAGACACAATGTCGAAGCTTGCTGAGGATGGATCCTGAACAGCCGGCACGGTGTTTACTTGTGAAGACCTTTGATTGGAAGTGGAAGCCACTTCCTTTCC
Source organism: Sequoiadendron giganteum (assembly GCA_007115665.2). Taxonomy (NCBI): domain Eukaryota; kingdom Viridiplantae; phylum Streptophyta; class Pinopsida; order Cupressales; family Cupressaceae; genus Sequoiadendron; species Sequoiadendron giganteum. The sequence continues at coordinate 153,799,892 of CM021110.1, forward strand.
TTTTTCATCAGACTTCCGCTTTTCTTCTTCTTCTTTCTGTGCTTTGAAGTGTTGTGCACGTGTAAACACAGGCGATGAGATATTCTCATGATTGACTGCAAGAGAGTATCGGCAGTAGTCTTCTTCTTCTTCTTCTTCTTCTTGTTCATTAACGGGTTCTCTATCAAAATATCCCGTTGCGGAGTCGCCATCAAAGTTGCCTGTCTGTGGTGAGACAACATTTGTAGTTGGTGAAGGTACGAAACTTGAACTAGGAGTAGCCTCAGCAAATCCCATGAGTTGACTCATTCTTTGATTTTCCGGACATGTAGATCCGGTGTGTTCAACTGTGTCATGGAAAGTGCAATACGCTGTAGACTTCTCAGCTTCAACATGCGGTCTTTGTTGTCCTTGCGGAAACTTTGATTTGTAGTTGTTGAAAGGCTGAAAGTTATTCCTCTTCGGCTGGTACGGCTGTTGAGGTTGATATGGCGGTTGATATGACTGTTGTGTAGGCAGTGCTTGCTGCCCTTGTGCGGGTGACTGCCTCTTGAGAATGGTCACCTCGTTGGCTACTTTCTGAAGTAGCGGATCAGCAGACGCTTGAACAAGCGGTCTGATTGAATCATTCCTCATCTTGCCCGTCGTAATCATATTATCTTCAATTTTGATAGCTTCCTCTTGAGTGAGTTGTAGATCTACTTCTTCACTTCCTTTTAAGAGAAAGGCTATTTCTGACGGTAGTGAATTGATGAAGCTGCTCATCAAAATCTCATCGGATGGATTTAATGTATGGGCAAGACGTGTAACAAGGCGGTTAAACCTTGCTATGAATTCCCTCATTGGTTTAGTAGGCTCCATCTTTGAGTTTGAGAGCTGTGCAAATAATTGGTGATTATCCTCGGCAGGCTTGAACCTTGCCAAGAATTTCTCACTCATGACTGCCCAACTTGTGATAAGACCAGGTTCAAGATTATGAAACCAGTCTTATGCATTGCTTTCCAGGGTCTCAACAAACAGACGAACAGCTATGTCTTCATGTGGAACATGCAAAACGGAACAAGCCGCTGTGAATGCTGATATGTGTTCATCTGGATGCTTAGATTCATCGCCATGGAATCGAGGAAAGTGCTTTCGCGATCCCTTAGGCAGCTCATGATGTCCTTGTAAGGCCAACGGTCCGATGTTATTGCCCCAAGGTAGTGGGGTTGGACGTCTCACGTTCCTTCCGTTCCGACCGTTGCCGTTGTTGTTGTTGTTGTTGTCGTTGTCGCCCATTGTGACAGGTGGGGCTGGAGATTCTTCTTCTAATCCTTCTAGAAAATGCTCAGGAACCTCCTCAAAGTGCGGCTCTTCTTGAATGGGAGGATTGCGCCTCCTTCTGTAGTAAACCTGGTAAGCCAGGTTGCTTTATTCCCACGCGGGTGGTGGCAAAACTGGTCTACCTGCTGCAAGATCCGCCTTTTCTTCTTCTTTATCCAGAGTAGTAGCTGCGTTTCTCCACTGAGTGGTAGATGTATGATTTTCAAAAATAAAACTTCGCAAGCTACTGATGATGTCTGACTGCTCGCCTTCAATTAACACAAAGTTTGGCTGTAAGGCAGCCGGAGTAAGTCCTGGTTGTTGAACTGGAGCAGTAGGACGCCAAATGGTCATACCCGTGACATAAAGCGTGAAGCTTTCTTGAATGTTTTCTTGCCTCATGCCCCACGGTGGGCGCCAGAAAACTGTTGGCGTAAGAACTAACACCTCTGGAGTGTGAGTTTGTACGGACAGCTATGCACACTACGTAATGAGTGCTCTTCAAATTAGGAGGGGAAGCTCCCTCGTTGTGCTGGAATGCATGAAATAGAAAACTAAGCTAATGTCCTATCTTTTTGTTCTCGGTGGTAGAGGCACAAGGTTAAGAAAACCTAGAAACGTTGCAGCTAGTATTTCTGGTTTAAGCGAATCATCTAACTACAACTAAGCTAACTTCTTTAATATCTATCCAATTTCCTCCAAAGCGAGCATGAGAAATGGAGCAGGAATAATGTTAATACGATGCGGCACCAGTCGAGGGCTCACAACATGAGAGCAAGGTAGGCACCAATATTTGCTAATCCCGGGGAAAGTTTATTAAAACAAACAAATGAGCGGTAAACACGGTACAGCTTCCTGCTTATGAAGGCAAGGTAGAGCGCCAACTATTTGCTTGGCTGAATGAGTCTACTATCACACACATCAAGCGATAAGCTTTAAGTACAGTTTCGCAACATGAAGGCAAGGTAGGCGCAACTATTTGCTCTTCTGAATAGGCTTATAATAAACAAAACAAAAAGGTAAGCAACTGGGACAGTAGATTGTATAGACGCAACACGCATGCAATAACGATCAAACCAGCAACCCCATTTAACTAAGATCGAATAAACACTATGACAATAACATGAAGGCAAGGTAGGCGCAGCAATTTATTATAACAGCAATTACTCTTTGAACAGATACGATAATAGCAATACTACAGGCAAGGTAGGCGCAGCATGTATGCTATCAAGCAAAAAGTTAAATTATAAATGAGTTGAATGCTCTTATTTATAGACTTGAAGGTGTAGGCAACCCTAAAATCACCTTGAGTCAGCTACAGTCTTGCAATGCATGCAAGATCTTATTCCTAAACCCTAATTGAATGAAACTATACAGTTAACTGGGAAACTATCATCAGTTAACTGAAACATCTAATCTAAATGGACAAAGTGCAACATGCACGTCCTTATTGAAAGCAAATCAACTGGAATGCTATCATCAGTTGACTGAAAGATCTAATCTAAACTCCAAGTGTTTGTAGATACTTCCAAGACAGACAAGACATGCAATGTGTAACAACCAG